>CEMJ01392409.1:2253-21681 GCA_900068955.1 Clitocybe nebularis | reverse complement strand
ACATCTCCAATCAAACTGGGGCTCGAACATATTAGTTCGACTTTGTTGTGAAGGTAAAATAATACCAATTGAATTTCGACATTTTAGAATCGAAAAGTAGAAAAATCAGCATGGAGCGGGCTGCCCGGAGAAGATCCTTGAGTTGGGTAGCAAATAAATGCAAGTAGTAGGCAGCTGCGCCTACACCACATTCCCTCCTGGGTCAGCTTATGTCGGTTATCTATGCAGCATATATGCGAATACAGATATATCAATCTCTAAGAGCATTGACCCTTATCTTGGCCATGTCTTAGCCAGCAATGCCACGCGGCTTTCGCGTATCACTGTCAGTCGAGTGAAAGAAGAAGCAGAAAAGGCAACGATTCATCAAAGCCACTAGTTATCTGAATAGAACCATACCGAAGCGTAAGGGCTTGTCACTTTATCAAATCTCACTTTGCGGTACTAATACCATATGTGTGTAGCTCCACCCGCACCGCCAAGGTGAAGCTAAGAGCATACTAATCCCGCAATAGTAGAAAGGTTGTACGTGCTTTGAATTGAAGCATGTGTATCACCCGCAGAGTGCCAAAACATTGCGGATAAAAGGGAACCACTACTATTGGACCCACTTGTCAAATTCTCTCTGCCCGGTTTACATAGATCATGGCCGTCGAAACTCTCCCGGCTCGTTCGGAGCCAGGACAAAAGGGCTCTTACAGCGACGAGAAATATGACGAGAAAGGGTCAATCGATATTGCTGAGTCTATCAAGGGAGAAGTTTACGATGAGCTTCGAGAGATCGACATGGGTAAAGATGGCAAGGAGCGTCCAATCGGTGGGTCGTTACAGACTTTATAATTATACCTATTCGCCTGTGTACTGATGTACATAACGACCAGAGACTGATATTGATGTGGCTACACGGCTTATCTCGTTGGAAGATGACCCAACGCTTCCTGCATTTACATTCCGCATGTGGTTCCTTGGTCTTGGTTTAGCCTGTTTTGGATCGGTCCTCGGGCAAATATTTGTACGAACAACACTCATCTCATTCCCACTGCAGTTTTATAACTTTTTATTTCGAATAGTACTTCCGGCCGCAAACTGTTTTCGTCAGCCAACTTTTCATCCAAATCATTGCATACATTTTGGGCAGAGTTTTGGAGGAGATTTTGCCAGGTCCGGGGAGTATCCATGACCGTTTGAGGACCAAAGACACTAGGTTCTGGCGTTTTATCAACCCTGGCCCCTTCAGTCAGTTCGCTCCCTTTCTGTCTAATGACGGTTCTCATGTAACGTTTGCATGAATAGACATCAAGGAGCATGTTGCGATCACGATTTTCGCAGCTACTGCTGCCGACTCTGCCCTTGCCATTAATATATTTGCTGCGGACGACCTTTACTATGGCATCCAAGTGCGTTTTTCTGCCATCCGTGAACACCCTTTACTTATTAGAGCGCAGCCGAACGCTGGTATCGGTATCTTCACTCTTATAGGTAAATATTTGTATTAAAGCTTTCTCCGATCTTTTGACGATAGTCCATGTATTTCAGGATCTCAGCTGATGGGCTATGGTATTGGAGGTATGTCGAGCCATTAACTACACCTTTCTCTTTCTGGTTGTTCACGATGACTTAGGCGTCATGCGGTCGTTCCTTGTGTACCCTACCTACATCGTATTCCCAAACCTTCTCCCTATAGTTCAGCTTTTCGACGCACTACATCGTGGGAAGAAAATCATACTCCAGAAGAAACGTGTCAAATTCTTCTGGGCAATCTTTATCGCAATATTCTTTTGGGAATGGCTCCCCGAGTATGTTGCACCGTAAGTGATTATAATAAATACTACTGGAAACATTGATGTACTCTCGATATCTTTCAGGACGCTTACTGGAATTAGTATATTTTGTCTTGCAAACAGAAACAGTGCTTGGTTCACCCGTATTTTTGGCATGTCCTATTCGCATTGCACGACTTCATGACATATGCTCACATACGGGCAGGTGGTGCTGCTGGAAATGAAGGGCTCGGGGCTTTCGCTCTTTGCCTCGATTGGAACTATGTTGGGTCAGGCGGAGGTTCTATGGGTGCTCTCTTCACGCCGCTATCGACTCAGCTTTCGCTCTATTCTGGCACTGCTATTTGCATGTGGGCACGATCTTCCATTTTTTTTCTAGACACACAGCTAACGACTGATAGGATCGCTTTCTGTGCTTGTTACGCCAACAATATCTGGAACGGTCAAAATTTTCCATTCCTCTCCCAAACACTATTTTACTTGAATGGTACTCGATATGATCAGCTTCGCATTCTAGATGAGAATTTCATGTTAGATCCTGCTAAACTGGAAATTGAGGTATGTTGTAATAAGTCTATTTAAGTTGTAGACGCTCATGAAATTATTGTTAGGGACTGCCCTGGTTCGCAAGTTCTCAGGTTCTGGCTAAGATCGGCCACAATCTGGCAATTGGCGCAACAATAATGCACGTCCTCGTGTGGTACGGGAATGATATTATTGAAGTTATCAAGAAGTATCGGGTGTGTACCGTTCTTCGCCCATGTGTCCGTATCAACTCTCTCATGTTCCGCTAGTCTGGTGACAACTATGATCCGCACCTCGCCAAGATGAAGGTATAAATAATATTATGATATTAGAATCGCTAAACAATAATAATAATGAAGGTGTACCCCGAGGTCCCCATGTGGTGGTATCTGGCAATGTTCGCTGGAAGTTTCGCTATGGCGATGGCGACGATGTACGCTGGAAAATCGGGGCTACCTTGGTAAGTCAATGGTTGGATCCCTCATCCATACGCCTCCTCAGGCACTTTCTAGGTGGGGGTTGATCGTCAGCCTCATCATATCTACGGTCTTCCTGCCTTTTGTCATTACTGTTTATGCTATTACTGGTATGTCGACCTATCAGTTATGATTCTTTACTATGAATCGGCCTGGAATTCAATGTTTCTTTAGGTTTCTCTCCCAACATCCAAAGCCTAGTGCAAGTATGTATTATCTGTTATAGAGATAATCTTTGCGAACAGAGCCTGATGCCCGAAAGATGTTGGGAGCTGCCATGATTCCAGGAAATCCTCAAGCCAATATGTACTTTACGCTTTACGGCTATAATACTCTCGACCAAGCCCGTGGACTGATACGCGACCTCAAGATGGTGGGGGCCAAACTTGTATTTCTTTGTCGGTTACTGATGAAGATGTAGGGCCAATATACCAAGCTCCCTCCACGGGTCACATTCACTGTCCAGTCTTTGGGTGCCATCGTTGTCAGTTTATTATACTCCATCCATTCTCCATTCTATTCATTTTTTGAGCTGTTAAATATCCCAGGGTGGCCTGCTGAATTACGTGATTATGAAAGTCATAATAGGGAGTCGCCGCGAAATCCTACTCGACATTCAAGGCAGCAATGTGGTACGTATACTTGGTCGGTTAGCTCCTTTTCAAGTGTTCAACGTTTCTCAAATTTTAGTGGTCTGGTCAACAAGTTCAGGTATGATGTTATATAAAATGAGACACTAAGCAGACCACTGACAGTCCCATAGTCATTCAATAGCAACGCGATTTCTTGGGGAGCGCTTGGAAGTCGTTTGTACGCGCCAGGTGGCCGCTATGCGGTATGTCCTATTAGTCTATTTTGATAATACTGTACCAACGGCTTGCATAAATTTCAAGATTGTACCATTTTCCATTTTGATAGGCCTCGCCGTGCCTATCCCGTTTTGGCTCGTTCATCGCAGGTTTCCGAAGCTTGGTGCAAATAAAGTTGTCACACCTGTTCTCTGTTGTACGTATCTCATTTACCGTGCCATTGATCGTCCGCTGTTAATGGATCGGCGTCTCCATCCAGGGACACTCGGATACCTGAGTGTCGGAATCAATAGTTCCGTGTTTACAACATTCTGCCTGGCAGTATTCTCGCAACATTACCTCCGCCGGTACCGACCAGGCTGGTTCAGAAAATACAATTTTCTCTTGTCTGCAGCGTTGGACGGTGGAACTCAAGTTATGGTGTTCGTATTCACATTTGCGGTTGGAGGGGGAAGTGGCAAAGTGGTGGATATGCCCTTTTGGGCTTTAGTACGTTACCTTATCGTGTGTTTACGCAAATTTCTCAGCCCCTTTCAAGAACCCGAAAGGTAACCCAGATTATTGCAAGAGACTGACATGATGGCCCACGAAATGTACTGATAGTAGTTATATTTGTACGTGACTCTGACCTGTATGACCGCGATGTTATCCAATTTTTCCCATGTCTAGTTTGGCCACCGAAGAGTCTGCTATAAACATGTTTTGAGTCTATGGCGGACAGTGATGTTTATTGCGTCATTCTTTGCTGCCGCCGGTTTAGGCGGAAAAACCCTTTGCCTTTCAAAAATCTTCGGCTGACACATGCCACTATCACGAACTGTCGCGTCATAATAGAAGAAAATCTCCCGCTTGATTCCTAAGCGCTAAGCGGCTGAGTAACTACTTCCCAAAAACATCGAAAATCCCAAGGACGTCGCTTCCTGAGAAACCAATCTTTTCACTATAAAAACCCAATATCTCAAAAAATGGCCGGATCAACTCACCATCGATACCATGTCTACTCCTGCTCTATTCCAACCCACCAAGATCGGAAATATCACGCTGAACCATCGAGTCGTCCTTGCTCCTTTAACTCGCTTTAAATCGAATAAGCCAGGCCATGTCCCTGTCGTCCCTCTCATGGGGGAGTATTACTCACAAAGGAGTAGCCTACCAGGATCTCTTCTGATAACGGAAGCTACATTCATTGCTGCGAAAGCGGGTGGCTACCATCATGTTCCTGGAATATGGAGTCAAGAGCAGATCGCAGCGTGGAAAGAAGTATGTCAAGTTTCAACCAGTTGTATTGTCACGGTTACTCATGTAACCATAATTTCCGCAAGGTGACAGACAAAGTCCATGCCAATGGATCTTATATTTTCCTACAGTTGTGGGCTCTCGGGCGAACGGCGAATGTAAAAAATCTCCAAGAAGATGACCCATCCTTCAACCTTGTCGCCCCATCGCCCATCCCGCTCAGTTCAAGTCCCACACCCGCCCCTCGAGAGTTAACCGAGGCTGAAATCAAAGAATACATAGAACTATACGCCCAGGCAGCAAGGAACTCAGTTCATGGTGCTGGATTCGATGGCGTAGAGATACATGGTGCAAATGGATATCTCATTGACCAGTTCCTGCAAGACGTGTCAAATAAGCGAACAGATGGATACGGAGGGAGCGTCGAAGCAAGGAGTAGATTTGGCCTTGAGGTAGTTGATGCGGTCGTCGAAGCTGTTGGGGCGGAAAAGACTGCTATTCGCTTGAGTCCATGGAGCCCCTTTCAAAGTAGGCGAGCCTGCATCTGCGATATGTCTGCACACGTTAACGAGCGATTTTATAATCAGACATGGGAATGTCAGACCCAGTGCCCCAATTCACAAACTTCGTCACTACCTTGAAATCCAAACACCCTAATCTTGCATACCTCCACGTCGTAGAGCCACGTATTGACGGCAACATAGACGTTGATACCTTTTTGTCCGACAACGACTCAAACGATTTCTTACGCGAAATCTGGCAACCTCTGCCACTCATCAGCGCTGGTGGTTATAACCGAAAGGAGGGCTTGAGAACTGCAGAGGAGAAAGGCGGCCTGGTTGCGTTCGGGAGGCTCTACATTTCTAACGTGAGACCCGTGTTTTATCTCCGACAGATAACTGACCCAATTGTATTAGCCTGACCTTCCCCTCCGCTTGAAAGGTGACATACCACTAACGCCGTACAACCGTAAAACGTTCTATACTCCAGGTGATCAGGAGGGCGCGGAGATTGGCTACATCGATTACCCTTTTGCTACAACGGACGGAAATAATTCAGACGTCGTTCAAGGAAGATTATAAGGAACCGAATTACATGCGCAATTGTTTATATTACTATTAGATGCAGCAACGATTGGTTTTGTAGTGGAATTTCATGGATCAAAAACTGAACGTTAAGGCTTGCTACTCATGACATGTGATACGCAATCAATGATTCAGATCAATAACATGCTACGCATATATTATTTACGTATTACTATCAGTGACTTGACGCGTCAATGGTCCGTGCACGTAAAACTCAACCCATTGAACCTCTTTCCTCCTTCTCGTTATGATGGAGCAGGGCTCCTGGAAGGCCATAGATATCTCAGCCTCAGTCTCAAAAGATACTGAGGTTCACAACTTTCACTTGTCCATTTCAGTGATTGAACTTACCCCCCTTTCAGTGCCACGCCGTGTCAGAAGAAGTTCCGAAGATAGAGGGGAAGCGCGCCGCTCCTAAGACGACTTTTCGAGAACCATCATCCGAAGAAGATGCTTTTGACTGGAGTACTTTTGGCAGTGACACGTACTCCGACGATGAAAACTCCGATGGGAATAATGCTTCAGCCTCAGGTTCAATGACGGATCCTATCTGGGACAAGGAAGAAGATACATTCCGTTGCACCGCATGCTGCTGGGAGGTAGTCGAAGGTCGCTGTCAGATGTGTGGGCAGAGATTTCTCTGGGACCTAGTATGTCAACCGTCCAACATGAAGCTGAACAGCCTGATATAATTGACTTGGCTAGGACGAAGTCAACAAACTTCAGCCAAGTATGTCTACACATTCTGACGCCCTCCACAGTGATCGCGTCTGCATACCTCGTGGTACGACACCCCTCCTAGATGTTGGACCGTCCCGGCCACCAGCTATTTACCAAGGGCGAGCCAAGGAATATGAGATGCTATTAAGGCGTGGAGCCACGCGTCTTATGTGCGAGACGTTTCTTCTCAAATTCTCCCTTGAAGCTGGTATTATTGCTTGGGCTGATGAGACCTTGCACGAAGAATTTGCCGGACCTGCCATGAAAAAAGATGACTCGTGGAAAATTCACCTCGGCAGACGTATCCAGCTTGATGAAGATGATCTTGATGGGTCGATTTTCATCGAAGGGATCCTAGAAGACGCGATGATATTCCCAGTCCTCCGCCCCGAAGGTCGTTGGGAGACCGTTCAGGACTCAGCTGGGATTTGGGTCACTCGTCCAGTGAGGAGAGTTGTCTTCGAGGGTTGTTTCGACGACGTATGCGCTGGGCTATTAGGGGAAGCAAAACATGGGATGTACCCCAATAGTGACCATGTGGTGCCTCTGGTGGGGAAGATTACCGGGCCAGCTGTGTTCTCTAACAACTACGCACCATCAGATGCAGCACCTGAAGTCGATGACCCGGGTAGTCCTGATATTGAGATGACAGATTGCTACGACCCGAATTGGCCTGTTGGTATTTCGGACACAGCCCGGGAAAGAGGCCCAGAGGATGCAACGGAGGATGCAAATGCAACAGACACCGATATTTCGAGTGGGGGCGAAGCGGATAGCGATCTCGATATGGACGAACTTTTAAGTGGCGACGAGGACGTCATTAATGGAGTAGATCTACTATAGGCTCAATTATAATAGGTGTGACGCGTAGAATACTGAATTAAGGATGAATAGAAAATTGATATAGAACCAGGGAGTAGATGACATATGAGACAAACAATTCAGACAAGATATTTTGATGTGTTGGTGTTTGGGAACGTTACTCACAATTCAAACGACCAAACGAGTTGTAGAGGCAATAGGATTTTGCACTGGTTGCGTGGTAGGGGGAGATACAACGAAGGCGATATCATACTTAATTAAAGTATCGGTGTAGATTAAATTTAAAGGCGAGACCGAAGTTGGTTGGTTTCGACCCCCATAATAGAATGCAGGTTCCGGTCAATACCCTGAAGGCGAGATTGAGAGCGCAACATGGAAATAGCGTCGCAAACCTGGTGCATATTAGGACGCTCGTCAGGATTCATCCTCCAGCAGCTCAGCATGAGATCCCATAATGTCTCGTCGAGTATTGCTGTTCCATTATGAGTCAGAGGTCGTTCAAAGGGTAGTTCTCCACGATTGAGCGCCAGCACTACGTCCACATTTGATCCATGAGCGCGAAACGGTATAGCACGAGTTAGGATCTGGGGACTACGTTAGATGACATGACATGTGGCGCTTTGAGAACATACTTCAATACAGACAGTAGCGAAGACATATACGTCTGACGCCTCATTTCTTTCTCTGGCCGTCCCAATAACTAGTTCGGGAGTGCTATATCTTGCATAATCTAGTCCGTCATCGAAGTAACACGGGTTGGATATGTGTGAAATCCCAAATTCGGTGAGGTACGGTTTACAACGTGTGTCGAATAGGGATGCCTATCTCGGGTAACATGAGGATCAGCGAGGAAATGAATGACATCCCATAACCTACCGTTACAACGCCATCCTGCACCACACCCCTATGGAGGCTCCGAAAGCCCTCGGCTATGATATTTACCTGGAGACAATCGAGTTAATATATAAAAGAGCAGCGGGGGAATAGGCACCAAGACAGATGGATCAGCACCAATGGGGGGAATGATGTAGTTGAAACTTTCAGTCTTTCCCGACTGGAAGCTCCGCAAAACATTGAGACACGATGTAGTAGTTCGCCAAAGGCCCAAAGCCGGCAGACTTGGGCCCGTTTCATATGAGTTTAAAGGATGGGAGCATACTACCATCTCTAACATTGAGGGGGATGGGGGACACTGATGTGAGTATTTTGACGCGCGCCCCCACCGAGTTTAAGAGGACTGTATCAAATGGGCAGTGCAGAATCGAAGATTACTCGTTGAAGTTGTGTCACATGATCATACCGTACAAGTTCTTCAGATTTACGCCGGCTGGCAGTGCCAGCAAGACGCCACCACAGCTTCTTCATACCTCTTAACTCAGCTCTGGCCCTTGTTTGACATGTGCTTCTATATGAGAAGGAGAGAAATTTGTAAGGGACTCGAGAGCCTGTACGATGATTGTACGTTTTATCCTTGGTTCATCCAATCTACTGGAGGCCCGAGCGGTGGCCCATATCCATACTGTCTTTATCGCAGCTCGAAGTATCAGCGAAACTGAATGATGAAGGTATGCCTGTAATCTCACATAAATGAAATAAGCTCTGGGCGGTACAGTGTGTTCTAATTTAGAATCCGGTGCACAAGCACAGTCGTCCTTTCCACAGCAGGCCACCGCCACGGCGTTAGATCCTATGGTATAGATTATTTGAACTATTCTTAGATTATATATAGCTACCAACGCCTTGCAGGCCTGGCTTTTTCCCCCACACGTCCCCCCTTGGATCTCCATCTCATTCTACCTTCCTTCATTTTTACCGTTCACACTCCACCACCCCTGGCCCAGAATGGACTTTAACATTGTAGGAGAGTCCCGGCGCCAAGGCGAATATGATAACAGCGAGCCTCTGTCCTATATATACCAACAACTTAATATTCACGATGTGAGTATAAACCTACTTTCTCTATTCTGTCATACTTAGATGTGCTTGAGATCGGCCATTCTCAGGTCATTATATTTAGGGGAAACCGTTGCTACCTAGGAGAGTCCTCAGATGAAGGACTGGTCTCGATCAAGGTATTTCGTGGGGGCACAACTTCGCAGCATCCCTTTGCCAAAACCGCCCGTTCAGACGTGACGAAGGGGGAGATCGACGGATTACCCGTTGCCCTCAAGACCTTTCGCGCTGCCCTGACGTCGAAAGAGATGATTGATGTGAGCTGGATTTAAGTTCAGCTCTTGTTCCACCTAATCTTTCTCCTTTTTAGTCTTTCATCTTGGAAGCATTTCTATGGTCCAGCCTTAGACATCCAAGTATTATTCCAATTCTTGGACTGCACGTAGGAATGTCGGGAAATATGTCCATGGTCTCGAAATACATGGAAAACGGGACGTTGAGCGACTATCTGAAATCCCATCAGGACGTAAACAGGCTTCGTTTGGTATGATTTCTGCTCCTTGTAATTTGTTGCGGCGGCTCACTATCTCTGTCAAATAGCTCAAAGACGTTGCGGCTGGTATTACTTATCTCCATAATCTGAGTTTCTCGGTACTCCATGCAGATATTCGTGGTGTAAGCAAAGCTAATGAACTATGACCGCAATCCATACATCTAACAGCAGGTGTCTTATACAGGCAAACATTCTTATTAATGACTCGGGTGCGGCACTCATAGCCGACTTTGGACTTTCACTAGTCATGGATCCCAAAACGTTGCAATTTTCCCCCCATAAGCATGCTTATGCTGGTAGTGTTCGCTGGACGGCTCCAGAAAAATTGAAGCCCTGCGAATATAGCTTGTCTTTGAAGTGTGACGTTTATTCCTTTGCCTGTCTCTGCGTCGAGGTTAGTCACCGTTCAAAGCCAATTTCACGGATTACTGAATGTATTTCAAGGTCTTTTCCGGCACCTATCCGTTCTCTCACCTCGCTAATGATGGTGCCGTAATAATCGAAGTGCTTGTGCGACGCGAGCACCCCGCTCGCCCCCTTGGGCCTGGAGCATCCCAGCTGACTGATGCCTTCTGGGAATTGCTGCTACTAAGCTGGGAAAGAGATCCTGCCCGTCGTCCGTCTATGGAATATATCCACAGATTCCTTAACGACATCGCATTGTCTTAATTAAAGCCACTCCATTCGCCCAATCTTCTTTTAGTCTCTTTGTTTACCCTCCAAGTCGCCGCTTTTTCTTGATCACTGGTACACTACTGCATGGCACATCCTACGCGTCCCACCTTGTTCTCTAGATTCCCGACGATCATTCTCACGACTTTCATGAATCAATTTTCCAACAGCAAGCGTTCGTATCCTAACAAAAATCTAACGTAGCCTCATCATTCATCATCTGTCGTTCATAACTCATATCTCCATCCAATCTTTATCACACTATCTTACCAATTCTTGGGAGGCTAGTTACTTATAGAAATTTCGGTATCCTACTATTTACAATCCATCCTGTTTGGAAGATCTTGCTGTTACCCTGGAATATCGGAGAGCTTGCTATTTCGTGATATAAATATTGCGAGGAATTCTTTCCGCATTGTAGCTTTTAAACTTTGCTTTGCTTTTCGCATTACGAAATCCTTTGAATCCATTGATATCAGTGTATCAGACGTAGCCATATAATGCACGATAAGTATATACAGATGCGGAGGGTAAGATGTATTTAGAATTAATGTATCAGAACCAAAGGAAGACAGCAGAAGAAAAGTTGAGTAGAACGAAAGCGTCCCTTATCCTACATTTTGCATTTCACCGATTAAAAAAAGATTCTCCAACAAACATCAGTGTCCCCACATATCATCTTCATCTCCGTCTTCGTCCCGCCCCCTCATGCCCAAATCCAAGCTGTCCATGTCCCCGAGGTGAACCTCATGTTCCGGCCTCAAAAACAAGCTTCCTGGACTCCCGGTGACCATGGAAAAGTTCGCCGTCGTGGGAGATATACTGACGATCGATGCCACGGACCCCTTGTGTGGATGCCCTTTCGTTATTTGACGAATCGACGCCGGCGGTGACGAAAACCGCGAATGGTCAAAGCTCGCCCCGTCATCGTTTGGATCAGAGTCGTGCAGGAGCATCGTCATGTTGGCCGGAGGCACAGGGAATATTGAAGATGTAGTACTAAACCGCCTCCGGTGTGTTCTGGACGCGGGCGCGGGCGTTGATGAAGAGGCTGGTCCCATTGCACCAATGTCGTCATGAATAAAGGGCTGATCGACATGGTTGTCTAGCTCGTGGTGATCTAGGGCAGGGGAGGTTTTAGTCTCCGCAGGTAGAACTCGAGCTCCCATTATCGTCTGCCCCCAATCTTCATCATCGCTGTGGTTTTCAGCTGGAGTTACACTGGTGCTCAGTCCGCTCCTCCTCGCACTACCATTCCACGTCCCCAGCCGATTTTGAGTCTTCAGTAATTGCATCCTCAAGTCCCCGACCTCCTGCCTTAACTCTCCCACCACTCTCCTCAATCCGTCATTCTCCACCTCAACATGTCCAAGCCTCTCCAGCCTCTCTCTCAAGTCCCCATTTTCCTCTCTCAACACCCTCGTCGTGCGTTGCGAATCAGACAACGCTCCGAGAAGCGCTCCAGTTTCTGTAGCATGTTTTTCCTTCAGCTCCCGCACCTCCTCTCTATCTTTCTCCCTGTCCCTATCTCTTTCCCTGTCCCTGTCACGTTCCCTCCCAAAGTACCCAAAGGATGACCCAGAAACCGACGTTGGCGCTGTCGATGCAGACCGCGGGGTATCACGGCTCCCACTTGAAGCTGTGAATGTCGGGCTTTCCATCAACCCATAGCTCGAGAACGACTCGCTTCCCCTCCTACTAATGCTACCTCCTCCCCCACTACCACCAACAACACTTCCCCCTGCCTCTGAAAACGCCATCCGCGATTGAGTGCGAGGGCTGTACTCGGACGTGCTCCGCATAGAAGCGAACCTCCCTAGGGCGCTCATCCCATTCAAATTCCCACTCCTCTCTGATTCTCGCTCCCGCTCATAATCCATCAGCCCAGCAGCTTTAAACGCCTTGACTGTGCGTGGGCCCAGCCACTCGGTTGCCGGTGGCCTGTCCCCTGTACTCCCTCCGCTACCGCCGCCGAGAACAGCTCCCCTTCGCCCAAAACCGCCCTCCAAGCTGCTATTCGGCCTCCCAACATCCTCCACCCCAAGGTAATCTTCCGCGCGCCCCTGGCCCCGGCGGCGAGCCCCGTCACCAACGCCGCTCATTGCGGAAAATACATGTTCCCCGCCGTTGCGCGACGCCTGCAGCGTGCGCCCGAGCCGCTCTTGCACACTCATACTACGTTTCCGGGCTCGGGACGCAAGTAGCCCAGCCGCGGATGTTGGTGTTAGTTTAGCGGTGGCGGTGATGGTTGAAGATGAGTTGGCTGCGGAAGGTGGCGTGGCCGAAGGAAGAGACGGCGATGGTGGTGGAAGAGCGCTTCCAGCCCACGCTGCCCCATCACTTCCCCCGGTGTGACCACGCGTCCCGTCGAAGGAACTTTTCCCCTGATCGTGCTCGATTCCAGGCCCCGCAAATGAACTTCGTGGAGAGGGGGGAGATGACGATGAGACATCTTCCCCTTCTTCTTGTCTCCTGCCCACTTGAGAAGCCGATTCGAGAGAAGGTCTGAGCGTCCTTTGATGATCAGAACTTCCTCTCGTCGTCGAATCCAAAGATGGCCGCGCTCCCGCCCCTGCTCCTGCCCTGGATGAAAGCGATGGAGAGGGGGACGGAGAAGGAGATATATGGGAGGGGTGTACAAACGATTCCGAGGCCGGGGCTTTCTCACCCCATTCAGAGGAAGGTGGGGCAGCAGCGGATAGCGTATGGCGGAGTGGAGGTCGTTTGCCAGTTAAACTTGTGATCCTAGACGCGAGGGGGGTGGAGGTTGGGATTCCTGGACGCGGAATGGATGTGGACATGGAGGGTGTCACTATCCGTGTCTGAGGGATGGCACGACGGGCAGAGAGGGATGCCGACGAAGTCGATAGAGTTGAGGTAGATGTGGAGGCGGAAGCAGAAGTCGAAGTTGAGTTTGGTGCATGTGTGGATGCGGATGCAGATATTGAAGAGGATAAGGGAGATGGAGGGGCGTGGACGTGGTGTCTCAGAGACTGTGGCTGTGTCTTGAGAGATGCAGAGGATGCATTCGAGCTATATCCGGTTTCTGGAGATAGCTGAGACGCAGATTTAGGGGTAGTTGGGGTCGTAGCTGTACTGGCATATGAGGAAGTAGTTGGAGAGTGGAGTGAGGTAGGTCGGAGACGGGGGAGAGATGACTGTTGTCGAGGAAGACGGGAACGTGATAAGACCTTCGTGGAACTCGATAAGCTACCAGAAGATAATCCGGGCGAGTTCGGAGATGAATTAGAGCCTCCTATAGATGGTAGGATGAACGTTGGAGAAGAAGGTGAAGGTTGTGATGACTCGATGACGCGCTGAGGTATGATACGGAGATTCTTTGGATTAGAGGATAGACGGTGAGGGCTAAGAAGGGCGGCCAGATCGGGGTCCAGTGCTCCCAGGTTAAAGCTTGCATCTGCTCCATGCTCAGGGTTATCTCCGTCAATGATGACAGCCGTGTCAGCGTTGAGCCACTGATTAGCAGTGCTGGAATCTTCGGCCATCATTGCATCAAGTACCTGGTTGGTCAAGTGCGTGGTTGACAAGTCCAGAACAGAGGTGTCTGTATCTGTTTCGTGCCCGGATTGCGGAGCTCCTCCATTGTCGTCCCTCGACCCAATGACTGGTTCTTCGGCGAACGGTACTGAGGATGAGGGAGAATGATTGATATCATTCGAAAAAGAAAGGGACGGAGACGGAGAAGGCGAGGAGCTGGAAGATGAAGGGATGTATTTTGATATCCCCGAATTATCGGCTTCGAGAATTGTTGATAAATCAGCAGAAACAGGAGGGCCAGGTGAGGGCGCTCGAAGAATTGGTGGTTCATGGGCTGAGTGGACAAGTTAGAGCTCGGTGATGTAGAGGGTAGATAGACCTTACCCAATGATAGGACGATAGTATCGTCATTGTCACGAAGTGAGGTACCTTCGCTTATAGCCTGGGGTTCATCAGGCAGAGGCTTCTCCAACCTCGAACAGGAGACCGACTTCCGGATGACACCTTCTTCCGTCGGTTCTGGTGTCCTTTCAATCGAAATTACAGGCAAATCGGACGAGAAAGATGCCTGACGCTCTCTATTCATTGACCGTCGCACTGAGCCAAAGTTGGCAAAGGGACTTCGGGAGGCATGTGAGCTGGGGGAGACGGTGCTAGACACCGGAGTTGCTTGCTTATTTGGCCCGAAGGGTAACAGGGACCGCAACGAACGAAATGAGGGAATGCTAGAAGGGGTAGCTGGCGAGGATGAAGAAGGTGACGGGGTAAACACCTGAGTAGTAGGGGCATTGTAGGTGGGAACCGTGGATGTCGATGGTCGACGGGCAGAGGGAATCGAGGATGGAAACGCACTTCTGTTCGGTTGTGCTGGGATGGATGAGGGTGTGTGTGGCGACCGCTGAGTTGCCATGGTCAAAGACAAAAGCCCAGTGAAGTGAAAGGGGCTAGAGGAAGGCTTGAAGTTGTATAATTGATCCAGAGACAGATGGGTTGATCACTAGTCCAGCAAGGATACCCAGGAGAGAGACATCGTTCTACCACAGCGGGTGCTGAGCAGGCTACCGTCGTCTCGGAAGCGTTCAACCACGACAAAAAAGTTATGTGGGAAATCTTTCTTTGTCGAATTCGGAAGGACCCTGGCGGAATTATTACTTACATAAACTCAGGGGCTCCCGTGGAACCTCCTAAATGAGGTCTGTATTTATATCCACCGTTCATCATCCACCATTCATCATTCAATCTAACCATACACTCATCACTTTCGCCATTCGCACGCTTTGAAGTATCTCCGGTCAGGCGGATGCTCTATGGATGATCTCTCTACGTCAATCCTCATCTAACTGCGCTATATTTTGGCAGTACAACCCGCGCTTAACCACTCGTCAAGATTGCTCCCTAAGTGAATAGGACTGGTGATGATACGCTGGCCGAAACTCCTAGCTTTCTTTAGAATCAGTGTTCGACGTAACCAGCTTTCGTCTTCCGGATGAGTTCCACATCAGATCCTGCAAAACCGAAATCGGTATGGTGGGATGATATCTGCGATTTGTGGACACTCGTGGATTCTCACTCAAGATCTACATTGATCTGCGAGCCACCCAGCTACAGCTAAGATCTCGCAGAATCTCGCAGGATGATGCATGACTCGTATCCACCAATAATACCGCCCCTTTCAATGACAGTGGATTAACGTCCGAGATCAGCGTTCCAGTTGCCAGGTTCTCTTGTTCAGATATTGCAGGCTGTTTCCCGATATTCCCGTTAGAGGTCTGTTGGCGTTTGATGCGACCGCCACCGAGGTGGGAAAATCCTGGTTCTCGCAAAATAGTCGCGGCTGACATGCATACCCTATTGCAGACAGTTCGACTGCTCGATCTATAGGCCGCTGAGTGGCTGACCTAGGGGGTCCCGAGGGCGTGTCGCCGCCTAAGATGTAGAATCATCCTTGTTGTGGGTACCTGGAGCGTCACAAACCATTTCATTATTGATAACATACCTACTTTCTACAGTTCCAGCCCTCTTCCAACCTATTGATGTCGGAAAAATCACGCCCAACCATCTAGTTGTTCTCACCCCTTTAACTCGCTTTAAATCCTCCAAGCTAGGCCATGCCCCTAATATCCTGGTCATGCGGGAGTACCGTTGCTGAAGAGGCAGTGGTTATCACCATGCTCCTGGAATACGGAACCCATGAGCGGATTGTGGCGTGGAAATAGGTATCTATACAAGATTTCTGTCTGTCGTCACAGTTCGTTGACCATAAGCTCTATAAGGTGGTAGACGGGATCCATACTGATGCTAAGGGCGACAATCGTCGGATGTTCTACACTCCAGGCGATCGATGTTACGGGAGCCCCCGATTTAAATAACCCACAATTAATCCCAAAGTGGCCAACTTGATTCCGTGTTCGGAATTCAAATCTGAACTTGTAATCAATGTCTATCAGTCCGGCCAACTGATCAATAGTAAGTCTGTCCTTGAAGGACGTTCTAACACACCTCTTCAAGGTGGATATGTTCAACATCAAGCATTGATCTTCTGTACAGATTCTTTAGTGGCTCATCAACTAGATCCAAGACTATCGAAATACCAGGGCACCTGGGCTTTTTAGTCCTACCAACCATACAGTGAGGGTTATTGATGGGGAGAGATTAACATTAGCCTACCCCTAACCCGGCACTCGGCCAACTGTGGTTAAAGTACACCCCTGCCTAGGATCATCAAACAATCAGGAGCTCTTCAACTCAGCACCTAGCACTATCAATTCAAACAAACTCGAACAGCCCCGTACCTCAAACATTCAACCTTCAATTCTCCCACTGGTCGCCTTTTAAGGGCTTAACGAATAACGGCTGTGACGCTAATATACGTCGTACCGAGGGGGACTCAATAAGCAATTCCCCTGCCTTTTAAACACCCGTTAAAATTCCGTTTAAGCTATTTCTCGCCGAGCCTGATGGAAATCAAGATGACATTTCCTCAGAGGCTCCACCTAGTCGATTTTCCCTACTTTCAGGAATATAGACGGTGAAGATAACGATATAAGTAGTGAAGACGGGAGCGAGGCGGATTCTGGGGCGGGCAGGGTCAGCTCTTGTTTGAGCGCCGCCTCCTGTCCCCAGGGATGGCTCCCTTGATTTTAGGGGAAGGCGACCTGGTCGACTCAGAAGTCACGAACCTAAACGCCACGGCGGTGCGGCCGATATCAACGACGACATATATGACGGTGTTGATGATTGTTGCTTTAATGCCGAGGAGGGCGCCGTCGATGAATTTTCCAAGAGCTTTCCGGTTTGCAAAATGTCGACCGCGATAGGATTTTGTACTGGAGTGGCTCCACGCAGAAGCTACAACATACTCAATGGAGCATCAAATGTTACTGTAATACCTGAGATACTGCGATATATGATCCTTATCAGCTTGCGATGTGATGTAATATGTTTTTGTTATTAAATACTACACAAGTTTGTGGACATGGCACGATTAGTGAGCAGCACAGGACACTGAAATAGGTTTAAAGTCATTTTGGATGAATTGGATCACCACAAAGCAACAAACAAAATTCATTCTCAAAATACGTATTTACATTGGATCTGCATAGTTAACAATTTCATTCTGTGGTACAGCATATGACATAGCATATGACAGTGGGGAATTGAGGGTGTCACCTGTCGTGTAGGTGGAACCTTTTGGCATCTTAAACATCACGGTATTTCTCCTTTGGGGTTGCCATAGTCTCAGTGTAAAGATGAAGAAGGTTTCGTAACATGATGATTCAAAATAAGGGCGCTGGGGGAGAGACATACGGATAAAACTAACATCTTGGTTCATGACCTCGGTGGCTGTCTCCACTAAATGTTTCAAGGAGGCCGAGCCACAATATTAGTAGTAGGTATTATTGTTGTGAGTGCTAAGCGGGTCGTGACTGAGTCAGCGGGTAAGCCGTGTAAACATAACACATACAGATATTGAGGTATGAATCATCCCTAATGTCGCATAAGTTCCAAGCGGCTCCAATTAGTTATATGAAAATAAAACCAGCTGCAGACCCCCTTGACATCCTGCACGCCTTGATGGCTTATCCAGAAGGAAGAGACCTGCCCAACGAACTTTCCTATGCTTTATCTACACGGGAGCGACTATCAGCATAGGGAAATCAACTCCCTTCCCCTCGGCGCATGAAGACGATATATGCAGCCAGATGCTCGTGAATGGCCGGTGTAAATAACTGTGATTCGAGGCGGATCATGGGGCAGCATTCGGCTTGAGTCATCTGCAAGTACTCATGGGCACGAGTATGGAACATAGCTGTGGTGATGAAAAAGACATTGAACCATGGGAAGAACTAGCAATATGTAATTCAGAGGTTCGCATTTGGACTGACTTGCTGTCCGAATAGATACCATCGGCTAATGCCGGAAATGCTGATTAGATTTATTGCCAACCCGCCGCAGTCGCAACGAAAAGCATTTGAATCTTTCTTCACACAACCCGGATCTAGTTTGACGCAGTACAGAATAGTGGTCACTTGCTGCTCTGCCCTAGCCCGGAATCCCCCGTATCACAGCACCAACACAGCACCAACCCTCGTAGGACATACATAACCTTACTCGACAAGCCAGATGTTGGATAGGCTCTCTGGGAGGTACATCTATTACCCTAAGCATAGTGGCCGAACAAAGCCAGTGATCTTGTACGTTTTCATCTTAGAGCCACCCTCCCGTATTTTCGTTGGTTATCAGGATTTTCTGCCAGGTCCCGCAACTTAAAGTCGAATTACAGGGCATATGAGCACGCAGAACACGCTGCTAAAAAAAATAGACTCGACGAAAAAAACAGAAGTTCGCACTCATCTCCGGCCTTCTCGTGAATTGTATCGCGATAGGAGCCCTGTTCACCTCAGTTATGGCTGCATGGGTTTGCAAACCGGTTGAGTTTCCACATTTACTACTGATTCACCCGTGTGACCGGTAGGGCTGCTCATCTTTGTTGTGGTGTGAGTGCTAGGGCTGTCTCATCCGGACTTTGGGATTGGTCAAATTGCGTAGTAACTTATTTATTGGTGGGTCATTTTGGTTACTTCCTATCATCCCTTATCGTGAAGTAACTCCGTGACGAGGTGTAACACTTGCCTTTGAAATGCCGTTACTGGCACCCCTGTTGCTCATCGCACCACTCCAAGCAGGATGAAATCGATCACGAAACGCTCTCGTTCCCTCGAAAAGTCTAATATAGACCCTTAAAAAGCAGTTAACATCGAAGAGATACTAGTGAGCTGACTTATATTGTATCCTGTGCGTAAAGCCAACCGCACAGCCGGAGTATATTATTAACAAAGGTAGTCAGACACATTCTCT
>CEMJ01392408.1:0-11801 GCA_900068955.1 Clitocybe nebularis | reverse complement strand
TGGAAACGGTCAATATATAAGACCTTATAGCTATAAAGATAGGGTACCAGAGATGGGCGGCTAACGTACCACTTTGGAGGCAGAACCATTATTCATCCCTCCATCTTTGGATCTCTGGTCGCCTTGTTGAAGAGGTTTTTTATCCTTGTTCTTACGCCACGATGTTGAGTCGGATACTGGGCGGAGTCGAGCGGTGTTACTCACTGTTATTGGGGTATTGATCATCCTGGGAACGGGGTTTTTACCCTTCTTGTCACCCTCTGACGGTACATTAGTTGGGATGGAACTCATTGTCTTGGTCCCCTTGGTCAAAGTTTTCGGAGTTTCTCGGTTGTTTAAATCGCAATTTTCGGAACGTTGAACACGATGGCTATTAGGGTAACCTCTAGTGGGGTTTGTGGTACTAGACGGCATCGTTGGAATCTAGTTGATAGTTGAACCGGGTCGAGCACCCCTGCTCGCTGGAAATGGGGCTATAGGAGATCTTTAGGAATGAGCAAAAATATGACCAGAAAACGTGAGGAGGACATGCGAATGACTTGCGGGATGATTAATGGCGGCGGTTCCGTGTGTTCTAGATCTGGCAATCAAATCTCACACGCGACGGGACCTGATGCAATTACATAATGTTTCCTGACAGGATTCCAGGAATATGGGATCTCTATATTTTTGCGAACAACCTCACTGGGTTGTTCTAAGAATCACTATCTACACAGCCATCTGTTGAAGATAGGGCATGGCTACCTCGTCAATTACCATAAGAAATACAGAGAGCTATAGCTTGGCCATAGCACAGAAATACATGTGGTCTAAGAGATACACGATGTGTCATGCCGTACAAATGCAAATTGTTAGAGAATAAAATGGTCAGAAAGGGTTTTGTCGGTAGAGTCGTTCAGGAATCTTGGAAACGTGGGGGCGCTGGTAGCGATGTGCATGAAATACGGATCCTTTATACCGTCTGAGATGCAGGGCTGGATGTGAAGGCGGTTCGATGCATGGGAAAGGCTGAGACGAAACTTGAATGCTATGAATGGCCAGCGTCAGGGAGAGTGCCTTCGAGTTTCCACACCAAACGTACGGCGCTTCGGAGCCATTAAGCGACCGTGTAAACTTGAGGAAAGGCTTCTTGTAGGAAAAGAAGATGATGGAAGTTGTCTAGCAAGTCGGTATCAACTAAGAAATTGTGGATAGGGATTTGTTAGGATATACCATCAGCCCAGAGAGTGTGGCCCGGAGAAAATAGCCGATAAAGCTCAGAAAAGTGACAATGACGCGGGAGATGAGATGAATATTGAGATAGCTCAAGGATGCTGTATCCGCTTCTCCAAATCCTGTTCAAACATGGTTAGAAATATAGAAAGGGAAACCGACCTGGAATCAGAGCCTCCATGGCCCATGTCAATACGTTATATAACCACCAAGAGTTCCCGAATTGCTGTAAATAAAGATTTTGGTGAATCGATGTCGTCGTGCTATTGATTTTTAACAGTTCAGCATGAGTTGTCGAAGTCAAATGTGATATTGTGTTTGCGAGATGTTCAGTTGATACCGTTGCTGAATGTTGGCTCTGTCGGAGAGCGTTGGCTTGGTGGAGTGAGAGATTGATAGCCCGGCCACTTTCGGAGGAAATCTCATATATCCCGCTAGTCAGCTGTTCGGCGTTAAGTGCATCTCATGGCCAGCGTCGGGACCCGAGTAATAATACCTCTGCCAAGTTGTCAATTTCGCTCTTGAAATGTATCCATCGTTCTTGGATTTGAGTTTGTATACCGAGTGAGACCTGGCTGTTAGTATGAAAGTGGCGGAGCAGAAGATCAAGTTGGCTAATCAGGGCTTGTTCCAGGGTGGGGATGAGAAGATTTAATTCGTTGGCGTGCTTTGCATTACATACTGTGATGAAAATACGCGCCGGCAATTGGAAAAAACCTGCTTACATTCTGATTTATCTTGGCGAGCGATATTTCAGTCTGTAGAATATTAAATCATTGTCTCAGAGTGATCAACCGAGATGACAGACATGGCGGAGGAAACGTAGTTCACGGTCATCATGTTGTCGTTGAAGGTCCAAGATGGTGTCATGGAGTAGTTCCAGGATCTAAAGATTTTATGATCAGTCCTGGGCATGACGGCGAATGTGTAGAGAAAGACATCGTTAACATCTCTCGCTATACGAAGGTGAAGCTGGTCTGTGATCGTACTGAGACTGCGAGCAGTCGCCTGGATCTGAGAAGTAGTTTCATTCAATCGCTGCAGGGAAAAATTGAATGAAACACGCCCTTGAAACAGATTGGTCAAACGAACAGTCAAACGGTCCTCCCAGATTCTCATAGTAATCGCCGTAGCCCTTTCTCGTGCAATCAGCAAACGCATCAGGGAAGCATTCTCCAGCGTAGCGTTTCTGTAAATTTCCCTTGCTGTATCTAAGAAAAGAATGAAACTATTAAAAATGGCCAAAGGGTATAACTAGATTTATCCACCAATATCATTCCAGCGTCGGAAAGCAAAGCAGAGTTGAGCTGTGAAGTTTCATTGATAGAGAAAAACCTAGTAAAGCTGCCGTACGCACGGACTTCACGAAGATACCCAGAGTAACTAGACCAGAATTGCGCGCTCCGAGACAAGGCACTATGTATTAGATTAGTATTTGATACTGCAGGACCTCTTTGCAAGAAACGCGACCTCACTCTACACATCCTCCCTGTAAGCGGGGAGATGGTAAAATATCGGAGTTGAGAGAGAACGGCACGCATTCAAGTGGAATGGAATGATGTGTCGCTGTTGCCAATTCACAAAGTGTCATGGATATAGCAGCTGTAACTCGCATATGTCTTGGTGATAATGGAGAGGTGATACATCACAATCGCCGCACCATGAACGCGCTCATCTTCGTTCATTTCTAAATCCTCACACCGTGTGCGAATGGCACCCGCGACGCGACGGAAACAGTCTGGCTTGCGCGCGTAGTTCGCCAGAGAATCTAAGACAAAATGGAGGGGTATGAGATGATGGCGGCGTGCATCAACATATCACAATGATGACATACATACCTTTACCTAGAACAATGGCATTTACTTCATCCTCCGCTAGCACAGCATCTGAGAACAAGGGTATCAAGGAGACAGTGGCGTGTCCGAGCTAGTAAGTCATTACCGATGATTTCTTTGTCAACGGAGCTAGTTGCTTCGACAGGAGCTTCTTTGTGATGGAAAATTTCGGGCCACGATAGGGTACAATAACATGGGACAGCGAGGAAGAAGATGAAACCGGCCAACATTATAATCACGGAAGTGAGAGTACCGTGCGATAAGTACCAGTCATCCATCATTCAGCAAAGCAAATGTTTATGTAATCCATGCACCTATGTGTAAATAAGCCGATACCCGTTCACTATCACATGATCCTACTGATCCTGATGAATTCGAAGGTTAGGTTGTAAAATATCTGCTAACAAATAGACGTCTCTCACAGAAAACTCACTCTCAAAATACCCCCACCCTTGACAATGTTGGTAGTTCACCATCTCAATAACTCTCGCTCTCAGCGAATTCTTTGGTTGCTGGTAGGCCATCATCTCTATTACTTCAAAAATAGGAATTGTTATATATTCCACGTGTCTTAGGAGGAATTGGAGGTAACATATGAGATAAAGAAGTATACTCGCACTGCCGAACAACAAGCCCCCAAAGAGCTGCTTGTTATTAGCCCCCTTGGAAAGTCCCCTGTAATCACGGATGGCGATATAACATTGGCAGAAAGTGGGGCGATCGTTGGTACGTACCCCTGACAGGATCGGACTGCTCACGACAGTTGATATGCCATGAAGAATACCTTATTAAGAAATATGGGCAGGGTAGATTCGAAGCAACAGCATCAGATTCCGGTCACCTCGATAATTTATATTGTATGTCCTCCATCTGTAAACTTACGGTCGTACGTCAATCCCATCACGAAACAGATACGCACTATGCCGAAGGCTCTCTGATGCCTCTTTTAGTTCAGAAAATTATGTTTGATATTATCCCAAAGCAGGTGCCTTTCTTTATTCGGCCCATCGCGTCCATGATTTTTGGGCGAGTCGAAAAACTATATTTCCAACCGGAATTTAAAAGGCACACGGAACTTGCAAGTCCGCTCCGTTTCATAACATTAACATCTTCACAGAACAAATACATAGATTGAGTCTCACTTGAACAAGATCACGACAGATTGGTTCGCGAATGGAGACCATCCAACAGTCAGTATTCATGATCGTACGACTGATGCAGGATCCTAACGTAAATTGATATGTGTGTAAAGGCTGCAGATTTCCAGATGGCCTTTCCGTTGGAGGCAATTGTTTCTGAAGCACCGAACATGGCGACCCCTAAGATGGTCGAGTACGTAAAGAGGGTCCAAGATCGGTATGGAGCCATCTTTGTTTAATATTGTGATGCCAACTTTCCTGCAATTTATTATTTAGTCCAGCATACAAACGTGTAAATTTTTATCCTTTTCGTTTACGAAGCGAGTCTCACCCATCCTACCAGGCCCTTGAAAAAGGGGGGAAATATGCTTACGCCAAGTAAATAGTATTGATGTTTTCATAACTTGGTCTGTTAAAGAATGTGGTTTCATTATAACCTCGTAGCGTGATAAGAATACACGTCTAACTACAAGCAGTAACTGAAATACAGTGGAAATGTCGTTAAAGTGATCGTCATCAATACAAATGAATGAATGTTGCAGAAAAATTATGCTGCTTCGCGGCTGGTGATAGGGTAATTTTATCAGAACGAAGGAATTAGAGAGCTTGTATGGTAAAATGCTATAAAAGACAAAGAACGTGAGAATTATGTGCAAGTGTGTTATATGCGAAGGTTGCGAAAGGACTGTTAATTAGGGTGTTGTTGGATAGAATGAATTAGTGACGTTCAGCATCTACTCGCCTCCGGGCGCTTGCCCCAGAATGAGCCTGCTGCTCCCAATATGTGTGCCCTTCGTCAGCAACCCACTCCCCAGTAATGGGATCGCGTTCAAAGTCACCATCTTGATACCCATATCGTTGCTGCAGCAACTTCAAAAGTTGATTGCGTAGAGCAGGATCCATACGGACGGTCTCTCCAGGGTGGTAACTTCCAACGTGATGCCGTGACAAGCTTTCTTCGAAAAGAGCTTCCTCGTAGGTACAGCCGCAGTTGAGATACCCGGGTGGGGCATTGCGAGGAGGAAAAGCACGGCGTTCACGTCGGGAGTCATGCCATGCGCAGAGGGCATTTCCAGCCCGATTGAGAGAACAAAACATTCGCTTCCGCGCTTCTGTTCGAGCCTTCCACGAGTTCATGAAAGTAGAAGATTGTGGTGGCGTTTGTCTGGGTGTGAGCAGACCGAATCCAGAGCTTTGAGATCCACGCATTGAGTCCAGTGCCAGGCGCGACTGTGCACATTCAACTTCGAGCTCATGTGTCCGACGGCGGAGGCGGATAACCTCGGCTTGGAGATGTTCTGTAGACGAAGAATGTTCCAGGCTGTCGCGATAAGACAGGGACGGAATGGAACCGATGCGGTAACCCGAACTACTTCGCCGCGGCTGTGTGGATGATTGTCCTCGTGATTGGGGAACCGTATATTGATCAGTGTACATGCTCTGGTTAAACACGGAGGAACCAGATGATATTGAGTCGGGAGAGGCGTCGCGGTTCATTGAAGGGTCGAAGTCGTTAAATTGGACGTTAGTTGATGACAAGTCCTGCATGATGCCCGGAAAAGTCATATTCTCGAGGGAAGCAACTCCTGGAAATGCAGAATTCGCAAGCGGTATCTGTGAATTCATTTGCATATTGGAATTCCAGTCTGTAGGATAGCTAACTTCAGCACGGGAAGGAGGAGATCGGCTCTGTCGAGAATGCGGTGATAGAGTTGATTCTCCCATGGCACCTGTCAGGCTAGATGTAAGGTTGGAGCTTGAAGGCTCTGATCTCGGGTCGGAGGGACCGTGTATATGACTAATAAAAGTATCCTGTTCAAAGTTTAGCTTGGGTAAAGCACTTGATACGTTCAGAGCCTTATACTTACGGGCATAAACTGCTGACCAAGAGAATATGGGGTATCGTCGTTATTCGAAGACTGGCGTTGCAAAGTAGGGTGAGGCCTGTTGCTGCCACTTCTTGTCCCATGAAGGGACCAAGTTCCATAGCCTGGAGTGTTTGTCATCATAAGATCTTCCGTGCGGGGAGGAATTCCGCGTTTTATGGAAGGATATGGTCGTACTCGTTTAGTGGTGGTGGCTAGGGAAGTCGTCGAATTGGAATGACGACACCAGGTCGAAGGTAACAAATTAGTCGCGGAGGAGGCGGAGGGAGTATCGTTGGGGGATAATGACGGATTTGATGACTCGGATGGCTCCTCTTTAATGTAAGCGGGACCCTCCCCTATCGGGAGCCACCTTGCTTCTGTTTCGTCCATGCAGTGCAGATCACGTAGAGCAGCAAACCAACAACAAAAGGCTGCGTGTTTCTGTAGCTTGGGCAATGGATGCGGTCACGTCGTCGCGTACTCCAATCAAGGTAAGTTGCGAAGGAGATGAACTGAAAACTCGACTAAAAAAAGGTTTGTGAGCAACAGGCTGTACATGGATCACCAGCTTAGCGAAAATTCTGATGGATCAAGATCGGAGACCGGAACAGAATCGGTCTAGCTGAGTTCAGGGCCCGAAGTGATCATAACGATATCTAATGATGTGTCCTGACATTCCGCTTGAGATTCTGGAGCCTCAGTTTGACTGTAAAAATAGCTTTGTCAGTATTATTTTGATGGTTCTTGTTTTCCGTTTCGCTGACACTAATCAAAGGTTCTAGAACAAATAGATACAAGCACTGGCAACCAACACAAAGCCCAACGATTCGTCAATTATCTTGATGCATAGCATAACCTGCCAGATCATACTCAAAACCTAGAATCAAGACCCTGGATCACGCGCCTACGTCTTGGCAAGGTCTGGGAAGAATATTTGCACACTGAGAAGACTACACTATACTGTGCATCTTTTTGATACCTTGGCCTGGGTGTCTTGTCGATGGTGCAGAGATCATGAGCCCCAGATAGTAACATCCACTTACTGCGGTCATCATAGGATCTCAGTACATACATCAAATATATTAGGCATCATATGAACATACCACAGTAAATCACCGGAGATAGTAATAGGCTATAGTAACCGCAGAATGAAACAGGGCGCAGGCCCATTATGACCGAGTGAACGAGGGCCCCCTTCCATCACGCTGTCAATACACATACCCTATACCAGGAAAGTCGCGGACAAGGTATGCAAGACAAGACCCACACCTGATCTACTGGTCGTTGCCATCTTCGCGAGCTACATCATACCGAACAACTTCTCTCCAGCTCTTTCCTTTGACGGAGGCGTTGCTACAGTACTGTCAGACGGGATCAAACAGTTGGAATACCACTGCTTCCCACCTGGAGCTGGGAGGTAATTCTACTTCACCAGTGTCCATATCGATGTTTACTACCTTGGTGATTTCAACAGCTGGTTGTCCAGAGCACCTGACCAGACTGTGAGCAAGATATGTCGTGTGAAAGCGAAGAGTAACCAACACCCTAAAAATACGAGGAATAGGATAACAGGTGATTTCTTGTCGTTTTCCTGAGCCCTCGATGGGACAGGTAAACTGGATAATTTCGGCAATCCGACATTTAGGGCGTTGGACCCGATGTATGTCCTGAGGTTTTGGGAGTTCCATAGTCCTCAGGAGGACGTACTTGTTCCTCTGTGTAGTAGAACTTTGTTCACGCCTCAGCCCCGCAACTCGGAGATCGCCAGGGGGTCACGTGCGCTAAAAATAAAAACGTTCGATGAAATTTGACCAAGTTATCTTTCTTATCCACAACCCTCGTCGATCTTCCTTCTTTTCATCATAAAAATGGTTTTCAAGGTCGCTGGTGAGTTTTAGAGCACTCGAATCGTACAAATAGCTTATAGATCTTCTCAGATGTTTCTCTCGCTGCTTTCGGTCGCAAGGAGATCGAAATCGCTGAGGTTTGCCTTAAGCTTATCTCTACATCGCATTTTCTCACAACCATTGAATCAGAATGAGATGCCTGGTCTCATGTATTTGCGACAGAAAGTAAGTCTTCATTTATGGACGCGATGATAATCGATGGTGACTCTGATTGTAGCATGCGCCTTCACAACCGCTCAAAGGAGCGCGCATCGCTGGATGCCTCCACATGTTCGCTTTCTGCTAGTAATGATCTGATTTGATATTGACCGTGTGCTCAGGACTATTCAGACTGCTGTGCTGATCGAGACCCTGACAGCTCTTGGAGCGGAGGTTACCTGGTCTTCTTGCGTAAGTTCCACTCCGCCACTGCCTTTTTACTTTTAAAGATTAATAAATCTTTTCCTCAGAACATCTTCTCTACCCAAGATCACGCTGCGGCTGCGTAAGAATTTTGATCCGGTTTTTAAAAATATTATTTTGACCTGTTTATTAGCATCGCTGCAACTGGTGTCCCTGTTTTCGCCTGGAAGGGTGAAACCGAGGAAGAGTACAACTGGTGTGTCGAACAGACCATTGCTGGATTCAAGGATGGACGGCCATTGAACATGATCCTCGATGATGGAGGTGACCTGACCAACATGGTTCATGAGAAATATCCTCAATACCTTCAGGGTAAAATGCATAGGATCAATGATATATGACATCCACTCAACTGCCTGTGCAGGTATCAACGGCGTATCCGAGGAGACTACAACTGGTGTCCACCACTTGTACAAAGCCTTCCGCGATGGCAAACTCAAGATTCCTGCGATCAATGTCAACGATTCTGTCACCAAATCTAAGTTTGACAACTACTATGGATGCCGCGAGTCTCTCGTAGACGGTATCAAACGTGCGACTGATGTCATGCTTGCGGGGAAGGTGGCTGTCGTTGCCGGTTACGGCGATGTTGGCAAAGGAGTAAGAGCCTCTAGTAATAAATTTGTTCGCCATTGACGCATTTGCAGTGTGCCGAATCTCTCCGCTCTTATGGCGCTCGTGTTTTGATCACGGAAATCGACCCCATCAACGCCCTCCAAGCCGCCATGGCCGGCTATGAGGTCACCACTATGGAGGATGCTGCGTCCAGGTCTAACTTATTCATCACCACCACTGGAAACAGGGATATCATTACTGCCAAGCATTTTTTGGAGATGCCAGAAGATGCTATTGTTTGCAAGTGAGCTTATCCTTTCTCGTCTATCGGGTGATTATTGATCCACTTACACAGCATTGGTCACTTCGACATTGAGATTGACGTGGCCTGGTTGAAAGCCAACGCAAAGTCTGTTTCCAATGTCAAACCCCAGGTTGATCGCTTCACTATGCCCTCTGGTCGTCACATCCTTCTCCTAGCCGAAGGCCGTCTTGTTAACCTGGGGTAACTAGTGACACCGATCGATCACACGCCGATCTAAATATTTTTTATTTTTAGATGTGCCACTGGCCACCCCTCGTTTGTCATGTCTTGCTCCTTTGCCAACCAGGTTCTTGCACAGATCGCTTTGTGGACCACACCCGAGAAATTCCCTCTCGGCGTGCATATGCTACCCAAGGAACTCGACGAGGAGGTCGCCCGCGCCCACCTCGCTCAGCTCAACGTCAAACTCACTACCCTCACTGATGTCCAATCCAAGTACTTGGACATTCCTTCTGAGGGTCCTTACAAACCAGTGAGCCACAGTGTATGATGCCTATCCTATGCAGCTTGTTGACCCGTGACACTCTAGTCGCATTACCGCTACTAATTGTATCGTGATGTGCCCGTAGTCATCGACGGCCTCAACGAGCCCTCGCCAAATAAACGGGAGAATGGGATCTTCAACGTCCTAATTGAGTTGGATGTCGTGATTCGTTCAGAAGAGTTGTTATTTAATGCTCTTGACCTAGGCAGGGAAATTAAAATGGTTGAGTGCAACGGAGTAGAGAGCTTGCGGAGAGTGGAAGTAGGGATACTGCAGGAAAGAAGTTATGCATGGCCTCAACGAGCCTATCGTGTTGTTTTTAATTGAAATTTGGAGGAAGCTGGACATTAGCCATCTATTTTTGACCATATTCCTATGTGCCGATTACAAAGCTCATGTGAGTGAGGTTCGGTAAGTACCAGCAAGATTTTCGTATCAAAGTAAAACGTTGTTCGTGAGGTCTATAATAGTCACCCTTTGATTAATTTGTATAACTTTACAATCTGATCGAAACTTCTAGTTTAGAGTTCAACGTTCAATCCGCACTGCCCTCACCAGGTACCGATGAATACCAATCATGCAACTGCCGATGTTTCTGCTCTCGGGCCTGTTGAACCCGTTTCTGTGTCGGTGGGAGAAGAGGAGAATTCGGCTCCTTGGATCATAAGAAAATTGGTTGGTGTAAGTAGGCCCCACGATACCGTCAACTCGCAGCGACTGTGCCATTTTGGCCATAAGCCCCCACACGACTGTGTGTAGATTTTTCCGACTGTGGATTCAGATATCAAATTTCTTTTTGTTCATGACTAGACCTTTGTCACTGATCTTTATTTTTCAGTCCATGACCGGACGCATTGTGATGTCCTCTTACGAATCACTTCGGGCGGCAGGAACGAGCGTCATCTGTTTATCTCCCGTTAGTCTTTGATTATGATGGATGTCTTACTCAAAAACTAATCATCTAATCATCATAAAAACTTTCGGCGCGGCGTGCAGTGGGGTGATTCTTCTCCGCTTCTTCTACCTTGCATTCGATTCCGGGATCTTGCTGTGCATACTATTATAGTTGCAACGGTAGGCATTTGTGTTTTTTCGTCTGTTAGTGGATAATCAGCCACACGAATAGTGGTCATCTCCGATCTTATAATGTTGTTTGTGGACTATAGGGTGGGATGGCAGCCGTGGCGGCTCCTGTGTGCGTTTGTAATTTGGGCGCCGTCGCCCTGGAGTTTTGAACATGCTAAATTAAATTAAATTGCTCTAACAAATAGCATGGGTCCTGTCTCGGATGTGGTGGTCTCGTCCTTCGGAGATACCATTCTTGTGGAGTTGGGACTACACGCAGGCTTTGATCTATCGGCAAAAGCAGCAAATGATTTGGTCCTCAATAAGCCGATCGGCCATATCCTACCCATTCACTCCGAGAGATTGGAAACAACAGCCGTGAAGGTGTTGCTTATAACATTGAAACACAAACAGATTGTCGGAGATGCTGCGTTGGGGTTCTATCGTAGCTCCATACACCAGTAAGCGCAATAGACAAACATTTAAATGGGAAATGATATCGGGTGAGACAGGGACAATTCACTCTTTGCGTCTCTCAAGGATTATCTTGCTGTCGAGAAGGGATGGTTTTCCCCATACCTCTTTGCGAGCGCTCGTAGACCCATTATACCAAGGACCATGAAACCTGATGTCATTTTTTGCCATGGTCCTTTCCTGCAAGGTACAAGTATTTATTACCCACTCGGCATTGAATTTGATTTTCACGATGTTTCTACCTAACCCTGACCTATGCAGGCGATTACAGGATTGGCGAAACTTTGCTTGCCGAATCTGCACACACGATTATTCTATGTCATTCATCGTCGGAGATGGAAGCCCCGATTGGCTCGGAAACGCGAGATTGTCACCCCCCTTTGTCTGTACCGGCGCTGTCCAACATGTTTAATCACTCTCGTACTCCATCCCCGGAACCGGAACTAGCATCCCTGCCCATCCCGACACTGCCTCGTAGGATGGTGATAGTTCTCGTGGGGCTTAGACCGCATAGAAAGATGTGGGCAACAAGCGC
>CEMJ01392407.1:0-11803 GCA_900068955.1 Clitocybe nebularis | reverse complement strand
TGGAAACGGTCAATATATAAGACCTTATAGTTATAAAGATAGGGTACCAGAGATGGGGGCGGCTAACGTACCACTTTGGGGGCAGAATCATTATTCATCCCTCCACCCTCGCATCTCTGGTCTCCTTGCGGAAAGGGGTTTTTATCCTTATTCTTGCGCTACAATGTTGAGTCGGATACCTGGCGAAATTGAGCAGTGTTACTTACTGTTATTGAGGTGCCGATCGTCCTGGGAACAGGGCTTTTATCTGTCTTGTCACCCTCTGACGGTACATTAGTTGGGATGGAACTCATTGTCTTGGTCCCCTTGGTCAAAGTTTTCGGAGTTTCTCGGTTGTTTAAATCGCAATTTTCGGAACGTTGAACACGATGGCTATTAGGGTAACCTCTAGTGGGGTTTGTGGTACTAGACGGCATCGTTGGAATCTAGTTGATAGTTGAACCGGGTCGAGCACCCCTGCTCGCTGGAAATGGGGCTATAGGAGATCTTTAGGAATGAGCAAAAATATGACCAGAAAACGTGAGGAGGACATGCGAATGACTTGCGGGATGATTAATGGCGGCGGTTCCGTGTGTTCTAGATCTGGCAATCAAATCTCACACGCGACGGGACCTGATGCAATTACATAATGTTTCCTGACAGGATTCCAGGAATATGGGATCTCTATATTTTTGCGAACAACCTCACTGGGTTGTTCTAAGAATCACTATCTACACAGCCATCTGTTGAAGATAGGGCATGGCTACCTCGTCAATTACCATAAGAAATACAGAGAGCTATAGCTTGGCCATAGCACAGAAATACATGTGGTCTAAGAGATACACGATGTGTCATGCCGTACAAATGCAAATTGTTAGAGAATAAAATGGTCAGAAAGGGTTTTGTCGGTAGAGTCGTTCAGGAATCTTGGAAACGTGGGGGCGCTGGTAGCGATGTGCATGAAATACGGATCCTTTATACCGTCTGAGATGCAGGGCTGGATGTGAAGGCGGTTCGATGCATGGGAAAGGCTGAGACGAAACTTGAATGCTATGAATGGCCAGCGTCAGGGAGAGTGCCTTCGAGTTTCCACACCAAACGTACGGCGCTTCGGAGCCATTAAGCGACCGTGTAAACTTGAGGAAAGGCTTCTTGTAGGAAAAGAAGATGATGGAAGTTGTCTAGCAAGTCGGTATCAACTAAGAAATTGTGGATAGGGATTTGTTAGGATATACCATCAGCCCAGAGAGTGTGGCCCGGAGAAAATAGCCGATAAAGCTCAGAAAAGTGACAATGACGCGGGAGATGAGATGAATATTGAGATAGCTCAAGGATGCTGTATCCGCTTCTCCAAATCCTGTTCAAACATGGTTAGAAATATAGAAAGGGAAACCGACCTGGAATCAGAGCCTCCATGGCCCATGTCAATACGTTATATAACCACCAAGAGTTCCCGAATTGCTGTAAATAAAGATTTTGGTGAATCGATGTCGTCGTGCTATTGATTTTTAACAGTTCAGCATGAGTTGTCGAAGTCAAATGTGATATTGTGTTTGCGAGATGTTCAGTTGATACCGTTGCTGAATGTTGGCTCTGTCGGAGAGCGTTGGCTTGGTGGAGTGAGAGATTGATAGCCCGGCCACTTTCGGAGGAAATCTCATATATCCCGCTAGTCAGCTGTTCGGCGTTAAGTGCATCTCATGGCCAGCGTCGGGACCCGAGTAATAATACCTCTGCCAAGTTGTCAATTTCGCTCTTGAAATGTATCCATCGTTCTTGGATTTGAGTTTGTATACCGAGTGAGACCTGGCTGTTAGTATGAAAGTGGCGGAGCAGAAGATCAAGTTGGCTAATCAGGGCTTGTTCCAGGGTGGGGATGAGAAGATTTAATTCGTTGGCGTGCTTTGCATTACATACTGTGATGAAAATACGCGCCGGCAATTGGAAAAAACCTGCTTACATTCTGATTTATCTTGGCGAGCGATATTTCAGTCTGTAGAATATTAAATCATTGTCTCAGAGTGATCAACCGAGATGACAGACATGGCGGAGGAAACGTAGTTCACGGTCATCATGTTGTCGTTGAAGGTCCAAGATGGTGTCATGGAGTAGTTCCAGGATCTAAAGATTTTATGATCAGTCCTGGGCATGACGGCGAATGTGTAGAGAAAGACATCGTTAACATCTCTCGCTATACGAAGGTGAAGCTGGTCTGTGATCGTACTGAGACTGCGAGCAGTCGCCTGGATCTGAGAAGTAGTTTCATTCAATCGCTGCAGGGAAAAATTGAATGAAACACGCCCTTGAAACAGATTGGTCAAACGAACAGTCAAACGGTCCTCCCAGATTCTCATAGTAATCGCCGTAGCCCTTTCTCGTGCAATCAGCAAACGCATCAGGGAAGCATTCTCCAGCGTAGCGTTTCTGTAAATTTCCCTTGCTGTATCTAAGAAAAGAATGAAACTATTAAAAATGGCCAAAGGGTATAACTAGATTTATCCACCAATATCATTCCAGCGTCGGAAAGCAAAGCAGAGTTGAGCTGTGAAGTTTCATTGATAGAGAAAAACCTAGTAAAGCTGCCGTACGCACGGACTTCACGAAGATACCCAGAGTAACTAGACCAGAATTGCGCGCTCCGAGACAAGGCACTATGTATTAGATTAGTATTTGATACTGCAGGACCTCTTTGCAAGAAACGCGACCTCACTCTACACATCCTCCCTGTAAGCGGGGAGATGGTAAAATATCGGAGTTGAGAGAGAACGGCACGCATTCAAGTGGAATGGAATGATGTGTCGCTGTTGCCAATTCACAAAGTGTCATGGATATAGCAGCTGTAACTCGCATATGTCTTGGTGATAATGGAGAGGTGATACATCACAATCGCCGCACCATGAACGCGCTCATCTTCGTTCATTTCTAAATCCTCACACCGTGTGCGAATGGCACCCGCGACGCGACGGAAACAGTCTGGCTTGCGCGCGTAGTTCGCCAGAGAATCTAAGACAAAATGGAGGGGTATGAGATGATGGCGGCGTGCATCAACATATCACAATGATGACATACATACCTTTACCTAGAACAATGGCATTTACTTCATCCTCCGCTAGCACAGCATCTGAGAACAAGGGTATCAAGGAGACAGTGGCGTGTCCGAGCTAGTAAGTCATTACCGATGATTTCTTTGTCAACGGAGCTAGTTGCTTCGACAGGAGCTTCTTTGTGATGGAAAATTTCGGGCCACGATAGGGTACAATAACATGGGACAGCGAGGAAGAAGATGAAACCGGCCAACATTATAATCACGGAAGTGAGAGTACCGTGCGATAAGTACCAGTCATCCATCATTCAGCAAAGCAAATGTTTATGTAATCCATGCACCTATGTGTAAATAAGCCGATACCCGTTCACTATCACATGATCCTACTGATCCTGATGAATTCGAAGGTTAGGTTGTAAAATATCTGCTAACAAATAGACGTCTCTCACAGAAAACTCACTCTCAAAATACCCCCACCCTTGACAATGTTGGTAGTTCACCATCTCAATAACTCTCGCTCTCAGCGAATTCTTTGGTTGCTGGTAGGCCATCATCTCTATTACTTCAAAAATAGGAATTGTTATATATTCCACGTGTCTTAGGAGGAATTGGAGGTAACATATGAGATAAAGAAGTATACTCGCACTGCCGAACAACAAGCCCCCAAAGAGCTGCTTGTTATTAGCCCCCTTGGAAAGTCCCCTGTAATCACGGATGGCGATATAACATTGGCAGAAAGTGGGGCGATCGTTGGTACGTACCCCTGACAGGATCGGACTGCTCACGACAGTTGATATGCCATGAAGAATACCTTATTAAGAAATATGGGCAGGGTAGATTCGAAGCAACAGCATCAGATTCCGGTCACCTCGATAATTTATATTGTATGTCCTCCATCTGTAAACTTACGGTCGTACGTCAATCCCATCACGAAACAGATACGCACTATGCCGAAGGCTCTCTGATGCCTCTTTTAGTTCAGAAAATTATGTTTGATATTATCCCAAAGCAGGTGCCTTTCTTTATTCGGCCCATCGCGTCCATGATTTTTGGGCGAGTCGAAAAACTATATTTCCAACCGGAATTTAAAAGGCACACGGAACTTGCAAGTCCGCTCCGTTTCATAACATTAACATCTTCACAGAACAAATACATAGATTGAGTCTCACTTGAACAAGATCACGACAGATTGGTTCGCGAATGGAGACCATCCAACAGTCAGTATTCATGATCGTACGACTGATGCAGGATCCTAACGTAAATTGATATGTGTGTAAAGGCTGCAGATTTCCAGATGGCCTTTCCGTTGGAGGCAATTGTTTCTGAAGCACCGAACATGGCGACCCCTAAGATGGTCGAGTACGTAAAGAGGGTCCAAGATCGGTATGGAGCCATCTTTGTTTAATATTGTGATGCCAACTTTCCTGCAATTTATTATTTAGTCCAGCATACAAACGTGTAAATTTTTATCCTTTTCGTTTACGAAGCGAGTCTCACCCATCCTACCAGGCCCTTGAAAAAGGGGGGAAATATGCTTACGCCAAGTAAATAGTATTGATGTTTTCATAACTTGGTCTGTTAAAGAATGTGGTTTCATTATAACCTCGTAGCGTGATAAGAATACACGTCTAACTACAAGCAGTAACTGAAATACAGTGGAAATGTCGTTAAAGTGATCGTCATCAATACAAATGAATGAATGTTGCAGAAAAATTATGCTGCTTCGCGGCTGGTGATAGGGTAATTTTATCAGAACGAAGGAATTAGAGAGCTTGTATGGTAAAATGCTATAAAAGACAAAGAACGTGAGAATTATGTGCAAGTGTGTTATATGCGAAGGTTGCGAAAGGACTGTTAATTAGGGTGTTGTTGGATAGAATGAATTAGTGACGTTCAGCATCTACTCGCCTCCGGGCGCTTGCCCCAGAATGAGCCTGCTGCTCCCAATATGTGTGCCCTTCGTCAGCAACCCACTCCCCAGTAATGGGATCGCGTTCAAAGTCACCATCTTGATACCCATATCGTTGCTGCAGCAACTTCAAAAGTTGATTGCGTAGAGCAGGATCCATACGGACGGTCTCTCCAGGGTGGTAACTTCCAACGTGATGCCGTGACAAGCTTTCTTCGAAAAGAGCTTCCTCGTAGGTACAGCCGCAGTTGAGATACCCGGGTGGGGCATTGCGAGGAGGAAAAGCACGGCGTTCACGTCGGGAGTCATGCCATGCGCAGAGGGCATTTCCAGCCCGATTGAGAGAACAAAACATTCGCTTCCGCGCTTCTGTTCGAGCCTTCCACGAGTTCATGAAAGTAGAAGATTGTGGTGGCGTTTGTCTGGGTGTGAGCAGACCGAATCCAGAGCTTTGAGATCCACGCATTGAGTCCAGTGCCAGGCGCGACTGTGCACATTCAACTTCGAGCTCATGTGTCCGACGGCGGAGGCGGATAACCTCGGCTTGGAGATGTTCTGTAGACGAAGAATGTTCCAGGCTGTCGCGATAAGACAGGGACGGAATGGAACCGATGCGGTAACCCGAACTACTTCGCCGCGGCTGTGTGGATGATTGTCCTCGTGATTGGGGAACCGTATATTGATCAGTGTACATGCTCTGGTTAAACACGGAGGAACCAGATGATATTGAGTCGGGAGAGGCGTCGCGGTTCATTGAAGGGTCGAAGTCGTTAAATTGGACGTTAGTTGATGACAAGTCCTGCATGATGCCCGGAAAAGTCATATTCTCGAGGGAAGCAACTCCTGGAAATGCAGAATTCGCAAGCGGTATCTGTGAATTCATTTGCATATTGGAATTCCAGTCTGTAGGATAGCTAACTTCAGCACGGGAAGGAGGAGATCGGCTCTGTCGAGAATGCGGTGATAGAGTTGATTCTCCCATGGCACCTGTCAGGCTAGATGTAAGGTTGGAGCTTGAAGGCTCTGATCTCGGGTCGGAGGGACCGTGTATATGACTAATAAAAGTATCCTGTTCAAAGTTTAGCTTGGGTAAAGCACTTGATACGTTCAGAGCCTTATACTTACGGGCATAAACTGCTGACCAAGAGAATATGGGGTATCGTCGTTATTCGAAGACTGGCGTTGCAAAGTAGGGTGAGGCCTGTTGCTGCCACTTCTTGTCCCATGAAGGGACCAAGTTCCATAGCCTGGAGTGTTTGTCATCATAAGATCTTCCGTGCGGGGAGGAATTCCGCGTTTTATGGAAGGATATGGTCGTACTCGTTTAGTGGTGGTGGCTAGGGAAGTCGTCGAATTGGAATGACGACACCAGGTCGAAGGTAACAAATTAGTCGCGGAGGAGGCGGAGGGAGTATCGTTGGGGGATAATGACGGATTTGATGACTCGGATGGCTCCTCTTTAATGTAAGCGGGACCCTCCCCTATCGGGAGCCACCTTGCTTCTGTTTCGTCCATGCAGTGCAGATCACGTAGAGCAGCAAACCAACAACAAAAGGCTGCGTGTTTCTGTAGCTTGGGCAATGGATGCGGTCACGTCGTCGCGTACTCCAATCAAGGTAAGTTGCGAAGGAGATGAACTGAAAACTCGACTAAAAAAAGGTTTGTGAGCAACAGGCTGTACATGGATCACCAGCTTAGCGAAAATTCTGATGGATCAAGATCGGAGACCGGAACAGAATCGGTCTAGCTGAGTTCAGGGCCCGAAGTGATCATAACGATATCTAATGATGTGTCCTGACATTCCGCTTGAGATTCTGGAGCCTCAGTTTGACTGTAAAAATAGCTTTGTCAGTATTATTTTGATGGTTCTTGTTTTCCGTTTCGCTGACACTAATCAAAGGTTCTAGAACAAATAGATACAAGCACTGGCAACCAACACAAAGCCCAACGATTCGTCAATTATCTTGATGCATAGCATAACCTGCCAGATCATACTCAAAACCTAGAATCAAGACCCTGGATCACGCGCCTACGTCTTGGCAAGGTCTGGGAAGAATATTTGCACACTGAGAAGACTACACTATACTGTGCATCTTTTTGATACCTTGGCCTGGGTGTCTTGTCGATGGTGCAGAGATCATGAGCCCCAGATAGTAACATCCACTTACTGCGGTCATCATAGGATCTCAGTACATACATCAAATATATTAGGCATCATATGAACATACCACAGTAAATCACCGGAGATAGTAATAGGCTATAGTAACCGCAGAATGAAACAGGGCGCAGGCCCATTATGACCGAGTGAACGAGGGCCCCCTTCCATCACGCTGTCAATACACATACCCTATACCAGGAAAGTCGCGGACAAGGTATGCAAGACAAGACCCACACCTGATCTACTGGTCGTTGCCATCTTCGCGAGCTACATCATACCGAACAACTTCTCTCCAGCTCTTTCCTTTGACGGAGGCGTTGCTACAGTACTGTCAGACGGGATCAAACAGTTGGAATACCACTGCTTCCCACCTGGAGCTGGGAGGTAATTCTACTTCACCAGTGTCCATATCGATGTTTACTACCTTGGTGATTTCAACAGCTGGTTGTCCAGAGCACCTGACCAGACTGTGAGCAAGATATGTCGTGTGAAAGCGAAGAGTAACCAACACCCTAAAAATACGAGGAATAGGATAACAGGTGATTTCTTGTCGTTTTCCTGAGCCCTCGATGGGACAGGTAAACTGGATAATTTCGGCAATCCGACATTTAGGGCGTTGGACCCGATGTATGTCCTGAGGTTTTGGGAGTTCCATAGTCCTCAGGAGGACGTACTTGTTCCTCTGTGTAGTAGAACTTTGTTCACGCCTCAGCCCCGCAACTCGGAGATCGCCAGGGGGTCACGTGCGCTAAAAATAAAAACGTTCGATGAAATTTGACCAAGTTATCTTTCTTATCCACAACCCTCGTCGATCTTCCTTCTTTTCATCATAAAAATGGTTTTCAAGGTCGCTGGTGAGTTTTAGAGCACTCGAATCGTACAAATAGCTTATAGATCTTCTCAGATGTTTCTCTCGCTGCTTTCGGTCGCAAGGAGATCGAAATCGCTGAGGTTTGCCTTAAGCTTATCTCTACATCGCATTTTCTCACAACCATTGAATCAGAATGAGATGCCTGGTCTCATGTATTTGCGACAGAAAGTAAGTCTTCATTTATGGACGCGATGATAATCGATGGTGACTCTGATTGTAGCATGCGCCTTCACAACCGCTCAAAGGAGCGCGCATCGCTGGATGCCTCCACATGTTCGCTTTCTGCTAGTAATGATCTGATTTGATATTGACCGTGTGCTCAGGACTATTCAGACTGCTGTGCTGATCGAGACCCTGACAGCTCTTGGAGCGGAGGTTACCTGGTCTTCTTGCGTAAGTTCCACTCCGCCACTGCCTTTTTACTTTTAAAGATTAATAAATCTTTTCCTCAGAACATCTTCTCTACCCAAGATCACGCTGCGGCTGCGTAAGAATTTTGATCCGGTTTTTAAAAATATTATTTTGACCTGTTTATTAGCATCGCTGCAACTGGTGTCCCTGTTTTCGCCTGGAAGGGTGAAACCGAGGAAGAGTACAACTGGTGTGTCGAACAGACCATTGCTGGATTCAAGGATGGACGGCCATTGAACATGATCCTCGATGATGGAGGTGACCTGACCAACATGGTTCATGAGAAATATCCTCAATACCTTCAGGGTAAAATGCATAGGATCAATGATATATGACATCCACTCAACTGCCTGTGCAGGTATCAACGGCGTATCCGAGGAGACTACAACTGGTGTCCACCACTTGTACAAAGCCTTCCGCGATGGCAAACTCAAGATTCCTGCGATCAATGTCAACGATTCTGTCACCAAATCTAAGTTTGACAACTACTATGGATGCCGCGAGTCTCTCGTAGACGGTATCAAACGTGCGACTGATGTCATGCTTGCGGGGAAGGTGGCTGTCGTTGCCGGTTACGGCGATGTTGGCAAAGGAGTAAGAGCCTCTAGTAATAAATTTGTTCGCCATTGACGCATTTGCAGTGTGCCGAATCTCTCCGCTCTTATGGCGCTCGTGTTTTGATCACGGAAATCGACCCCATCAACGCCCTCCAAGCCGCCATGGCCGGCTATGAGGTCACCACTATGGAGGATGCTGCGTCCAGGTCTAACTTATTCATCACCACCACTGGAAACAGGGATATCATTACTGCCAAGCATTTTTTGGAGATGCCAGAAGATGCTATTGTTTGCAAGTGAGCTTATCCTTTCTCGTCTATCGGGTGATTATTGATCCACTTACACAGCATTGGTCACTTCGACATTGAGATTGACGTGGCCTGGTTGAAAGCCAACGCAAAGTCTGTTTCCAATGTCAAACCCCAGGTTGATCGCTTCACTATGCCCTCTGGTCGTCACATCCTTCTCCTAGCCGAAGGCCGTCTTGTTAACCTGGGGTAACTAGTGACACCGATCGATCACACGCCGATCTAAATATTTTTTATTTTTAGATGTGCCACTGGCCACCCCTCGTTTGTCATGTCTTGCTCCTTTGCCAACCAGGTTCTTGCACAGATCGCTTTGTGGACCACACCCGAGAAATTCCCTCTCGGCGTGCATATGCTACCCAAGGAACTCGACGAGGAGGTCGCCCGCGCCCACCTCGCTCAGCTCAACGTCAAACTCACTACCCTCACTGATGTCCAATCCAAGTACTTGGACATTCCTTCTGAGGGTCCTTACAAACCAGTGAGCCACAGTGTATGATGCCTATCCTATGCAGCTTGTTGACCCGTGACACTCTAGTCGCATTACCGCTACTAATTGTATCGTGATGTGCCCGTAGTCATCGACGGCCTCAACGAGCCCTCGCCAAATAAACGGGAGAATGGGATCTTCAACGTCCTAATTGAGTTGGATGTCGTGATTCGTTCAGAAGAGTTGTTATTTAATGCTCTTGACCTAGGCAGGGAAATTAAAATGGTTGAGTGCAACGGAGTAGAGAGCTTGCGGAGAGTGGAAGTAGGGATACTGCAGGAAAGAAGTTATGCATGGCCTCAACGAGCCTATCGTGTTGTTTTTAATTGAAATTTGGAGGAAGCTGGACATTAGCCATCTATTTTTGACCATATTCCTATGTGCCGATTACAAAGCTCATGTGAGTGAGGTTCGGTAAGTACCAGCAAGATTTTCGTATCAAAGTAAAACGTTGTTCGTGAGGTCTATAATAGTCACCCTTTGATTAATTTGTATAACTTTACAATCTGATCGAAACTTCTAGTTTAGAGTTCAACGTTCAATCCGCACTGCCCTCACCAGGTACCGATGAATACCAATCATGCAACTGCCGATGTTTCTGCTCTCGGGCCTGTTGAACCCGTTTCTGTGTCGGTGGGAGAAGAGGAGAATTCGGCTCCTTGGATCATAAGAAAATTGGTTGGTGTAAGTAGGCCCCACGATACCGTCAACTCGCAGCGACTGTGCCATTTTGGCCATAAGCCCCCACACGACTGTGTGTAGATTTTTCCGACTGTGGATTCAGATATCAAATTTCTTTTTGTTCATGACTAGACCTTTGTCACTGATCTTTATTTTTCAGTCCATGACCGGACGCATTGTGATGTCCTCTTACGAATCACTTCGGGCGGCAGGAACGAGCGTCATCTGTTTATCTCCCGTTAGTCTTTGATTATGATGGATGTCTTACTCAAAAACTAATCATCTAATCATCATAAAAACTTTCGGCGCGGCGTGCAGTGGGGTGATTCTTCTCCGCTTCTTCTACCTTGCATTCGATTCCGGGATCTTGCTGTGCATACTATTATAGTTGCAACGGTAGGCATTTGTGTTTTTTCGTCTGTTAGTGGATAATCAGCCACACGAATAGTGGTCATCTCCGATCTTATAATGTTGTTTGTGGACTATAGGGTGGGATGGCAGCCGTGGCGGCTCCTGTGTGCGTTTGTAATTTGGGCGCCGTCGCCCTGGAGTTTTGAACATGCTAAATTAAATTAAATTGCTCTAACAAATAGCATGGGTCCTGTCTCGGATGTGGTGGTCTCGTCCTTCGGAGATACCATTCTTGTGGAGTTGGGACTACACGCAGGCTTTGATCTATCGGCAAAAGCAGCAAATGATTTGGTCCTCAATAAGCCGATCGGCCATATCCTACCCATTCACTCCGAGAGATTGGAAACAACAGCCGTGAAGGTGTTGCTTATAACATTGAAACACAAACAGATTGTCGGAGATGCTGCGTTGGGGTTCTATCGTAGCTCCATACACCAGTAAGCGCAATAGACAAACATTTAAATGGGAAATGATATCGGGTGAGACAGGGACAATTCACTCTTTGCGTCTCTCAAGGATTATCTTGCTGTCGAGAAGGGATGGTTTTCCCCATACCTCTTTGCGAGCGCTCGTAGACCCATTATACCAAGGACCATGAAACCTGATGTCATTTTTTGCCATGGTCCTTTCCTGCAAGGTACAAGTATTTATTACCCACTCGGCATTGAATTTGATTTTCACGATGTTTCTACCTAACCCTGACCTATGCAGGCGATTACAGGATTGGCGAAACTTTGCTTGCCGAATCTGCACACACGATTATTCTATGTCATTCATCGTCGGAGATGGAAGCCCCGATTGGCTCGGAAACGCGAGATTGTCACCCCCCTTTGTCTGTACCGGCGCTGTCCAACATGTTTAATCACTCTCGTACTCCATCCCCGGAACCGGAACTAGCATCCCTGCCCATCCCGACACTGCCTCGTAGGATGGTGATAGTTCTCGTGGGGCTTAGACCGCATAGAAAGATGTGGGCAACAAGCGC
>CEMJ01392402.1:7174-19893 GCA_900068955.1 Clitocybe nebularis | reverse complement strand
GCCAATGTGGGTTGACCTGGGAGTATACGGGAGAACAGGGCGTCGCGATGTAAATCCTGTGATCAAGCTAATTTTCGTCTAAGTTTCCAAGTGGCTCCCGCATGGAGACTTAAGAAAAGCCACTGTAGGATCCCATATTTCGTTATTTAGCGAGACCCGTTGACAAAGGTAAATGACTGTATGGGTAAGTATCACAAGTACATCATGTAGACCGGCCAGCAGTCCGAACTCCCTGGTATTAAATGGCATGAACATCATATATACATATCAGAAAAATATAGAATCGTAATATATTAGAAAGGCCATGTAATAGTGCGTCAAGGCAATGATCATTGGTAAGAAATCTTGGAAGGTGTGGGCCGATGGTACCCGACAGTGGATCCGTATTGTTTGGCAACAGTCCTCAAATCACACAAGCCAAAAATAACTTATGAAAAACAAAAAATTACATAAAACAGCCACCCTGGGCTCGTACACAGCTCGTCGATGATCTTGGTCTCCCGATGGTCTGCAACGCACATATTTCAACGACTGCAGAACATACGTAAATTCACAGTTCTTGCGATCGAGTCTTCAGCAGATGATACCTGTGCTGCAATCGTTAATTCATCTCCAAGCATCCTATCAAATGTTGTAATAAAGCAACATGAGCTGTAAGCCCTTTGTTTCAAATGCCCATATGCGACTTCTTCACGGATATTAGACATGAAGTTTATGGCGGCATTCATCCTATGGTCGCCATTGAAGCTCATCAGCGTAATATGGTCTGACACTCATGAAGTATCCGGAGGCAAATTTTGACGCGTTTGACCAGCCAATTGCCGTAAGCCGTGCACTCAAGGAAGCAAAGCTAGATGTTTCAAAGGACATCGATGGTATTGCATTTACACGAGGTCCAGGTGAGCTAGTGTTGCAGACCCATGCGACTGCATATTTACGTCCTAGTTTTCCTAAAGGTATCGGAGGGTGTTTGAGTGTTGGGTCAAACGCAGCCAAGACTCTTGCAGCAGTACTCAACCTACCAATAGTGGGTGTACATCATATGGTGCCATATCCACATTTCCTTCATATCCAATCTGACGCTAACGTTTAACAATCTAGCAAGCCCATGCTTTGACCCCACTGCTCACTTCATGGAAAAACCCACCGAACTTTCCTTTCTTAACCCTCCTTATCTCTGGTGGTCATACATTGCTTCTACTCGCCACCTCCTTGACGTCTTTCCGTATCCTCGCTACAACCCTGGACGAAAGTATTGGGAGATCTTTCGACAAAGTATCGAGGATGTTGGAATTGAAATGGGATAAGATAGGTCCTGGCGCAGCACTGGAACAGTTCTGTGCGCAGACTTGTGATCAGGATTTGCCGGATGTACCTCCACTGCCTCGTCCTATGCGCGGCAAACTGGGCTTCTCATATGCTTCCCTTCATTCCTACATGGAACGCTATGTCGCCGGCCAGGGAGGTATTGAAAACCTAGATTTCCCAACGAAACTCGCTCTCGCTCGCGCTTTTCAGACAGCTGCAGCCACACAACTGGAGGAAAAACTTATCCTAGCTTTTCACTGGTGTTCACAGAATAACATACATGTATATGATGTTGTGGTCAGTGGTGGAGTTGCAAGTAATCAGTTTCTCCGACAGCGGTAAGCCAAGTCAATATGCTGAGAACTACGATTATTTATTTTAAAAAACTACGATTCAGCCTCGAAGACTGTTTAAAGTCAATCAATTCCACAAAACCCATATCTTTGAATTTCCCTCCACCACATCTTTGCACAGGTAGTCCTCCCTCCACCCGTTCCAATAAAAAGTCTAACGTTTCTGCTTTCTCAGACAATGCCGTCATGATTGGGTGGGCTTCCATGCACCGTTTTCTCGCACGAGATTACGACGACTACACAATAAACCTTCGTCCAAAATGGAGCATCGACGAACTGGAAATGTGACAGTCCACCCAAACACACCAAGAACTGCGTGTTAAGACCACTTTATATTTTCAATAGGATAACGTTTAGATTATAATGCCAAAAGATTAGATGGTAAGATCGATAAAATCTTGGGATGATAACGACAACCGACTTTCCTGAGAAGAGGATGGTTCTGCCAATGGAAATGTGCACGTTGAAGTCTAAGGGAGCTTTTGTCTCGATGAGAATTGCTCCAGGACTGGGATGCGTAAAGGGGGCTCCCCGAGCCGCTGAGTTCGGGTATATCAGGAAATGATTGGGTCTGAGATAATGGAGGGGGTTGACGTAACGCGCCATCTTCCATGTTCGAGATTTTTCGCCTTTTCAGAGATTTTTGACGAATAACCGTCTCAAAAGCATTGTCCAGCTTCTCAACGAGGGTTCTTGGTCTCTTCCTTGCCTGAAGGGTTGGGTTCGAAGTTCGCAAATTTGTCCTGGGGCCATCCAGAATTTGGGCGCATATCAAGTCAAATCGAGTACGCGGTGCGTCATCCTCGAACTCGGGTTCGTCCACTCTTATGCCATCATCCTCGAGACTGGCGAGGGGGCTATCTTCGAGGGTATCTAAGATGTTCGGATCAAGGTGAGTGAATAGAAATCCGCCGCTGGGAGGCTGCAGGGTTGTTGCCAGTACACCGCTGCTCTCATTGGGCGCGAACCAAGGATCAGAGTCAACTTCCGGGTCTAGCGAGTCCACATCAGTTACATGTGATGACTTTTCCTCGCTCCTGTGATGGACGGTTTTGTTGGAAGAACTCGTAGGCCTATCACTATCATATTTATCATCTACCTTGGTCTTCCCTTTTCTCGTATCCTTTTGTGCCTTAGCCTTATCAATGCCCCCCACGAAAATTTCCACCAACCCCGGGTGGACATGGTGTAAAATACTTGCTGGGACCCAGATACGCATGATGGTCGCCGGAAGTGGGGACGGTTTTTTTGAGCCTTTTCTAATATCTGGCTCCAGTTCGTCCCCTTCAAGCTCCTCGCCGGTCGGAGATAACGGGGGTTCAGGGCGAGTGCCCTTTAGCCCTGAACAGGTGAGGTGTACTAATTGCACTGGACAAATTTCGACACGATATTCAAGGATGTGATCCGTGGAGACATGCCGCCGTGTCCTAACGACTTTGAGAATCAGTGGATGAGGGTCTGACGCGATCGCCGTTAGCTGCGCCCCCCTTAGCTGGCCGCGGTTCAAAAACGCATCCCCATATCGGCCTTGTGAATTTACCGTGCTCGTAAGGCAGTCCTTCACAAGAGAGGCTGGCGTGCCCATGGTATCTGCTTTAGATGGTTGGAGTGTGTGTCTAATCCTCCGATCTTGAGTACTAAACACATCCCTCTTCCTCCTCTCTATGTCATCTGCAAGAAGTGCGGCGCGTCGTAGAACATGGCAGACAGCGGCTTCCCATAAGAGAGTCCTGAAACGCTTTATGATGGCAGATTGGTGGCCCCATTCCCCGAATTTCTCCTCACAAAATCTGGCGAGCAGGCCAAGATTAAGATTCCCTTTATCTCGCAAATCGCCGCCTCCGTTGGTTCCCGTTCGGTTACTGCATACAGGATTGACATAATTTTCCAAAACCTGTATATCTGGAAACGTGTCCGGCAGAATCACTGATGATCCATGGGGGAGAAAACCGCGAGAATTTTCACGTAGTTCGTCGTTTACCAATGCTCGCCACTGGACAAGGAAACTTTGAATCCCTCCAGTACCTTGTTCTTCAAAAGCTTTGAGGAGCTGGTCCCCGAATCCACATCGAGCCAAACCATAAGCTGTAACTTTACCACACTTGTCAACACCCTTGTGATAGTCACCTCCTGCCAATAATGCGAATAGGAGCATGCCTCCTCTCGTTAAAGTCACGTCCGGGTGGGTTTGGATCGCTTCGGCGGTATATATCATAACATGATGGGTGCTTGGCTTCCCATTGGCATCAAGTGGGGGATTGAATTTATTTCCGGAAAGGGCGAGGCTCGAACTACGTGAATGATCAACAAGCTATCTAATTTGACGTCTTCAACTCACTTCTTGATGACGGTGCGACCGCCGAAAATCAGGACATCACAGTCATCCGTTATGATGGCGTCTATATAACCTTTCTGATTAAGGAAGGCAAGTTCGGCTTCAGCTTCGCCTTTCGCCTGGGGTGTGGTCGTGTTTTAGTAAATGCAACATTTGACAGAACAAAGAGACATGTTACCGTTCTCCACTCCATGCCGAATGCTCGCAATAATTTTTTCATATCCTCAGTTAGGCCATGAGACCCAGATTTTCCCATTTTGCTTCCCCTCTGGAATAGGTTTCAATGAAATTGCAAGGTAACTTGCTTAGCGTTTCCGACCTTCACTTTGGGTCTTTCGTTCCCATCAAATACAAACAATGGCAGGATAGGCAATTTTGCTATAAAGCGTCCAGAGTAATGATTGAGTATATTGCTATAAAAGGTGTCGACGTCGGAAGAACATACCAAGGTTTTTCAGGCGGAAAAAGATAGTGCGAATTTCTGGATTCTCCTCACTTTTACTATGGGAGGCATGGTGATACCATATGCTCGTGTCTATGCCGACTCGATAAGCTCTCCTAAGAATAGTTCTTGTGAATAGATAATCTTACGTGTCATATAAGACAGAAGCCGCGCACTTTCCAGACTTATTGCCCTCGAATCCCTCTACCACAGCAAGATGAGCCAACGCTTGGGACTTCCCCACCCTGTTCAAAATCTATGGCATGGTTCTAGTAGGTGAGCTCCAAACCCGTTATCAAGTTACAAAAGATAAACTTACATCCCAGAGGCCTGGAACGCCCATAGCGAGAATTAGACCTGTTACGCTATGGATGAGAGAGGCTAAATATTGGTCAAATCGTTAGCCGAAATGGATAAAAACAAAATAATACCAAATATGAACGCGATCGGTCACAGCACATAAGCTCATGTGTCACGTCGCATGAATTCCTGTACTTTGACGGCACTCAAGTACAGGCATGCCTCCATTTCAAAATCCTACTGCTACCAAAAGAAAGTCAGACGATAATGAATACTCTAGCCGCAAGAGGCCGGCCCTGGGCTACTCTACTGATCCGTACCCTGTCGGAGGCGGTGAAGAGTACTGGATGGTACTCTGGTTAGTATTTTAGCATTCGTCGTAACCCAGGTATATCATTATATCCAATAAACCTCCAACCTCAGGAGGAACCCCCAATACAAGAAACATAAAACGTGGGATGGAGACGCTGTTCTTGTGGCAAACCCTGACAAGGCAACACTGTATGATGATCAGGGAAAGATGTATGTCACTAGTGAAATCTTCTCCAATGGTGCTCAAACAACCCATATTCGTGCAACAGAATCGGCATCGGAAAAGCTGATTGGCCACTTCACGATAACAAAACATTTTCCATTGCAGGCAAGGACATTGAACTAGAGCGGCCCATAATGAAGAGCGACTTCCTCTCAGGAAGGTGCTTTGGTGGCTCAAATACGACGCCGAGCGAACCTCCTGAATCTCACCAGAATGTGGGACTTTTGAAAAAATTCCTACCCCCCAAATCCAATGCATTCTCTCAACCTGGGGCCAGAGGCCAGCCGCTACAACCAGTGTCTCTTATTTCTACATTCCAAAACTCGCCTTTGAAAGATCTAGAGGGCTCAAGATCAAAGGATTCCCATTGGACTGCCAATTGGTGAGTGTCATTGGTACGAACTGAGGATTACCTATACAATGTATGTAGGCGCAAACAACAGACCAAGAAGCATAAGACGTGGGATGGAGACGCATATGTCTCCCACACAGGCGATAAACTCGTCATGATGTCTGAGGAGGGAAAATTGTGGGTTTATCTATTAGGTCCACTTAAATTGAATTTTGATTAGGTTTTGTTTAAAGTATGGGGTCAACAACGTGGAGGGGAGATATTTTGTGCTGTGGCTATCAGGTCAATATTGGTGGAAGGGAGGTAGAACTCGACAGCAGAGTTGACCCATCACAACTCCCTAATCTTGTTAGCGTATCACGAGATTTTGTGGCTGATGCAGGGGCGTCAAGTCTACATGAAGCTCAAAAGTCTCCCCCTATGCCTGTGGTTTCCCCAGCGGTCGCAAAATTTGTCGCCCCAACATCTTTTTACGCCACTCCTTCCAAGTCTAAACCTAAAGGCCCATTGTAAGCTGACCCTACCTATAGACGCCGACTTGACTTAAAAATGCCAAGACATGACCCTGATGCAGATGGTGCAGTTGTTATGAAAGCGCCAACTAAAGAACATATGAAAAAGTTCAACAAAAAGTAAGACATATTGGCATCCAAGAAATTATTGTTGACCAAGAGCCATTGACCATTCTTTTCCATATTCTCCTTTCCACACTTAGGGACCTGCCAGTTGTACCCGTCGTTTTGGATCCCATTCTTGCTCGTAGAATGAGGCCTCATCAAAAGGATGGTAAGTCTCAGTGCCATTTTCAAGGTACGTTTCACCTTCAAAAATACTAGGTGTCAAATTTCTATATGAATCTGTTATGGGGTTACGCAAGCACGAAGGTCAAGGATGTATCCTTGCCGACGAAATGTGAGTGATTCAATACGACCATCGTAGTCGCGCTCATCACTGGTAAACCCAGGGGCCTCGGAAAAACTTTACAAGTGCGATACCATCCATCATTTCATCTACCACTTACGCTCAAAATCATTATTCAGACAATAAGTCTTGTTTGGACACTACTTAGTAATCATCTTATCATCAATCTCGCTTTCGAATTAACGTTATTATAGAACAAAATCCTTATTCAAGCTCTCGTGGGGTCGTCGAAAAAGTCCTCGTTGTTTGTCCAGTCTCGTTGGTAAATGTGAAATCCATTTTACGCTTGTATCTTGAGAACTCGCTGATAACGGGGGTGTAGAATTGGAAGGCGGAATTTCATAAATGGCTGGGAAGAGATCGTATCGGCGTTGCTACCTGTGACAAGGACAAAAAAGCAGCTGTTACTTTCATGCACGCGTTAGTGACCCCTGGTGATCGAAAATAGTATGTCTCATAGTTTCTCTAAAGCAAAAATCAGCAAGTGCTCGTCATTGGGTATGAACGACTTCGAACAGTCATGTATGTCTCCTATCGAAATTAGAGACTATAACTAATATCTCGACAGCGATGAGCTTTCCTCTGCGATGTATGTCCCGTGCTAATCATTTTGCGTATTCTTCTGATTCAATTGAACAGTCCCCCAATTGGTTTGATCATTTGTGATGAAGGTTGTTGGCCTGCTTTTCGTTCCACCAGCATAGTTGATATCAAATACCGTAGGACATCGGCTCAAATCGGCGAATAATAAAACAAGCAAGATGTTTCAAGCGCTGAGGACCCCTAGAAGAATTATCTTGTCAGGCACACCAATACAAAACGACTTGGGCGAATTTCATGCAATGGTATGTCTGGTTTTCCTACTAATCAAGGGTTTCACTGAAACCCATTGATCAGGCGGACTTCTGTAATCCCGGGCTACTTGGTAGGTCCTCCGTCGAACGAACCTCACCAACGACCCCCGCTGAGAATTTCACAGATGAATATAGTATCTTTCGACGCGTATACGAGGCGCCAATTCTGAAGAGTCGAGCTCCAGACGCGTCGCCCAAGGACTTGGAAGTTGGCGAGGCACGTACAACCCAGGTAAAGGCTTCGTTCATGCTATGGGCTAATTTTGTTCAATTACCTGGCCGCAGCTGCTTACTGTGGCAAAAAGTTTCGTGCTTCGTAGAGATGCAAGTCTTCTAGAAAATTACCTTCCCCCAAAACGTGTGTACAAGAGAATGTATGAAATTTACCATTCCAAACTCACTAACCTTGCAGACGAATACGTGGTGTTCGTCACACCCACCGCTCTTCAGCTCTCCATATTTGCAAAAATTCTTCATCCCGACAAACTAGACGATCTTGCCCAAAGTTCAACAGCAGAGTCACTTGCTGTGATCAACATGCTAACGAAAGTTAGCAATAGCCCAATACTTCTGAAGGCTACAGCAGACAAAGCCAAGTCCAAGTTAGATAGCTCAGGTCGTGCCCTACAGAAGTCTGGCGTCGATGACGCTCTGGGTTTGTTGCCAGATAGGGCTCAAGTTGAAGATATGTCGCTGAGTGGTCAGTCGAGTCATAAAAAATGAATGAACGTTATTGATCAATACTTATAGGGAAGCTGACCGCTCTCGCAGGATTACTTCAAGCGATACGCTCTGTGCGACACTTACATTGCATTGTCGTCGCGCGAGCTCATATTTCGGTCTTCAATTTAGACAACAGAGGAGAAATGTGTCCTCGTCTCACATTATACATCGACTTTGAATATCCTAGAAGCCTACTGCCAGAAGAAAGGATACTCATATTATCGCTTGGATGGGTAAATGCTCCCAGACGGTTTGACTTTAATGACTGGCTCATGATTTCTGTCTTAATAGGCAAACTCCAGCTGTCAAGAGACAGGAATACGTGAATAGTTTCAATAAAACATCTCGTAATAGTAGCTGTAAGTGTCCCTCTACGTACTTACACCTATTGCACCTAATATACCATCAGTTATATTTCTTTTGAGCTCAAAAGCAGGTTTGTATACAAGTTGATTGATGAGAAACCTTTTCATATGATATCCATCTACAGGCGGTGTGGGCATTAATCTCATAGGTAAGCTCATGGAAATGATACTAGTGATGCCATCTGTTTCTCATCTGTATTAGGAGCGTCACGACTCTGTCTCGTCGATTCAGATTGGAATCCAAGGTAAGTTTAGCCAGGCTGTAAATTATCTGCGGCTTACGACTTGATCGTAGCCATGACCTACAGTCTATGGCCAGATGTCATCGGTAATATTTTCTATATGCTTTTCCTAGTACCTGATATTTAGGTATATTAAGTGATGGCCAAAAGCGCCCGGTATACATCTATCGTTTTTTGACAGCAGGAGCAATCGACGGTATGCTATGCTTAGCACGAAAGTTAAGTATGAATCTAATTTACTTGTAGAGAAAATATATCAACGACAAGTCACCAAGCTGGGTCTCAGCAGTTGTACGTTCCCGATTTTTGAGCCTTCTTCCAACGGCTAATGAATGGGCTTGATCTGAAGCACTAATGGGATCCGTAAGCATTAAAGACATTGTTGCTACTCGACTGTAGGACTGAGTGTCTCATAGGGATCTGCGAACTCCAAAAGCGATTCATTTAGTCGTAAGGACGTGGGTGATTTCTTGATCTCTACCCTCTAATTGCTATCTAACGTCACCAGCTACGAGACATCTTCAGGGTTCATCCAGATACCCCATGTAACACACATGACCTCCTTGAGTGCCCATGCGATGAGACAGGCCTCGTGGACGATATCAAACTTGGGCATGTTGACGACGACGGCGACGACGGCGACAGCGAAATGGAGCAGGGTTTTGTAAAGGCTTGTGAGGTAAAACCCGAGTACCTTGACAAAATGGAAAGAGCGGTATGCATACATTCAACTAACAAACACAAATGCTCATACAATATCACTGCCAGTATCTGCAGAAGAAGAAGGCTGGGTTGGCCGCATTAGGGGAATGGAAGCATATCAACTGCCTACGCTCGTCGGCCAGGGATGATATCCAAGATGATATCCTTCGCAAGTTAATAAATACCAGTATACCTGGAGGAGGGAGCCCCCAGTCACAGTCTTGGGCCCCCCCTGCAGTAGAAACGATGGACAAGGTGATGTCGGTTCGCGATGTGCCAGGAGGGACAGTTTCATTCCTCTTTGAAAAGAGTTGTGCAACCGTGCTTGCACCTGCTGGTGGATGTGAGGAAGAATGACTTGTTCATCTTGGGCTCACGTTCATTAGTTTTTCAATCATAACACACACTTCACATAGAGAAAAAACAAGTGAATACAACTCAACTACACAAGGGTATATAACCGAGGGTCAAGCGGAAGAGTGAGCTGAGAGCTAGTAGATTGACAAGGCTCGAGCCCTCCCACCCCAAGACCACCAATCTAGAAGATCACAGAAAGAAGCAAACCGGTAACTAATTGAAACAAGATCGATGTATACCACTTAATTATGGTGAAAATTCAGAATTGGATCCCCATGTCCTTGTTCTCGGCACGACATGGTGGCACTAAAGGTCCTCGTAGATAGATTTGCCATCCAGGGCCGTTATCAAGACCTTGGTTGCAAGAATTTGGTTTTCCGGAATGGTCATGATGTCTTGGGACAATACGACATAGTCTGCACGTTTTCCAACCTCCAAGGAACCAAGCTTAGATTCAGTGAACGATGCGTAGGCAGGATCAATCGTTATCCCTGCAGGCAATGCTCTCGGTCAAAAATGGACGTTTAAAGATGGATCCTTGTTACCTCGAAGTGCTTCCTCACGGGTAAGACGTTGCTCTGGGAACCTGGTAATATGAAGTTTTAATCTCCATAACAGCAACTGAAGTTGAGGGATTTACCATCCATCGGGTCCATGTGGGGATTTTCCATCAGGGGATAACCGGGTCACCGCAGCGTAAAATCCAGAAAGGGGATTCATTGCCTCGACGGGGAAGTCGGAACCCAAGGCAATCCTTGCGCCGCTATCAACCAGAGAGCGAAATGCATAGAGACCTTTGACACGGTCCGGCCCCTAGAATTGAGGTGATTAAGACGGAACGATATGCGTTATCATAGCGTACCAAGCGATCCTGAGCATACCACATATCACTAATTCTGCGTGACCGTAAAATTCTTATGGTCATACTAATTTATAAGTTAGCCGCACGTACGCATGAGTAGGTTGAACACTAGCAATGACTGTAATAATTGTGCGTGAGCTTCAATGGGTTGGAAAGAGTGGTTATCATTTACCACCGAGTCTTCCGAGTCGGTTCATATCCGCGACTGTCATGAGTTGCGCATGTTCCAGCCGAGGCCTTAATGCTGTAACATTTGTCCCTTGCAAAGAAGCCTCGAAAGCATCCAAGACAATGCCATTCGCACGGTCGCCGATGGCATGTACATTCTATACGAGTTGTCAGGTGGAATGCAGGGAGACGACATCATATACTAACCACCTGCCATCCATCTCGTAAGAATTTGGGAATAACGTCGAATAGGATGTCAGAATCAAGACGCATGAATCCGTTTGTAGTTGGGTTGTCAGCGTATGGTTCATAAAGCTAATGGACTATGATTTTAGAACTTGATAACAACATACGAGCCCTGATGTTGATACGTACCGCAGCGCCGCCCGTTCTTAGAGCACCTGAAGGGGGTAGAAGTGAGCAGGAAACAAGATGATCATGCTCGGCAATCACGTGGGGACTGTACCGTCAGCAAATATCTTAACACTCCGGGCAGTCAACCTATCATCACCGGCGCCAATCAAAGGTACAGTAGTGTTCCCCCAGTATGGCTGATTTTCGTCGAAATAGGTCATACCATAGATGCGAATCTGCGGGAGCTGTGGTTAGCTATCCGTCAGTCTTATTAAAGTGGGTTTACCGGCAGGGCTCCCTGTTCAGCTTGTCTTTTCTAGGATGAGCAAGACCCATAGAGAGTGGAGATATGAACATACCTTTTGAAAAACGCCAGAGAGGCTGGGTCTAGGCCAGCGTCATGGATTGCGGTTAAGCCTTGGGAGCGAGCATCTCTCACGGCCACGTTGAAGCGCCGCAAAAGATCTGCTTCCGTTAGCTCAGGTTGTTTCAGCAAATCTTGGGCGTTATCCAGCAAAACACCTGTTCGGCAACTTAGTATATTGTCTACATTCGCAAAAAAAAAATATTGGTGACGAACCGGTCGGTCGGCCAATGTTGTCTCGCACAATGATTCCTCCATCGATGACTTCGGGAAATGGCATGCTTACTTCAATGGCTTTGGATGATACCCACAGAGCATGGCAATCTTTGCTTTGTAAGACAACGGGTCGACCCCGAATGACAGGATCTGCATCCAGGTGCTCCTAGAAGGGTGCAAAAAAGGATACATAAGAGCCCGTCTGGATTCATCATAATGGGGATGTGGCGCACCGCAGTTGGCCACCCTGTCGTTGGCCAGATAGTATGATCCCACCCGCCCCCAACGATAAACTTCGAGGTGTCGTTGTGAACATCTGGATTCGACAAGATGTAATCTCTGACACGAGCAACAGTATCTATGGAGGAGTTATCGATGAATCTCTATTCGACAACAAGACATTAGCGGTACCCTGTATTGTCTTTGTGCCTTCAAGCGGTAGTTGTTGACTAGCCCCATACTCTAAAATGTGGGCGTGTGAATCTATCGTAGATATATCAGAACGGACTGACTTGCTTAAGACGAAAACTGACCGCTGAGACCCGGAACGACCACTGACCCTGATTTGATGTAACGAATCTCAAAGGAAGACCAAGGCATTGCAATGCGCCCTAACGAAAATATGTTCCACCGCCTCTTGACATCCTCTGCAGGTGAAATTGGGCGGCTGTTATATGTAGTTGATGAATACCCATAAACTCACGAATAGTACCGGTGCCGACGATATACGCGCCACGAACGACGATGCATTGAGTTTGCGAGTTGTGTTCGTCAACGGTGTAAATTTTATTGCCGTCCGGAGAGCATAGGGCGTACGAGTTAGGCGGGGATTGAATAACGAGGTAGATATATCCAGACAAAATCAATGCGAGAAAAGTAGCCACATAAGCGCCTTTGGATTGCGCCTTCGGATCAGTGGTACCTTTCGCGTGGCCGTTTGGGACCCCATTGTGTTTCTTGCTATTC
>CEMJ01392401.1:0-10264 GCA_900068955.1 Clitocybe nebularis | reverse complement strand
TGGTGATTATCGCGATCCGACCACTCCACTCTATATTCGCCTCCTATAAACACCTAGTAGTGCACTAGCGCTTGAGTAGCGCGACAGAGCCTACGAGGCGCTGTTTCTGCTCATCAACCCTTCTGGCACCCGGATCTCCCTCAAGCCCATTTATTCGATATTAAGCTCACAGATAACTCCCTGGTGCCTCGGGGGCCCGGATCGCGCACCCGACCGATGTCTCCTTGAGAGGTGTTTCCCCCAAATTTTCCCCCGCTTGTTTACTGTAGTAACCTTCCTTTTAATGGCCCTCGGTGGATTTTACCAGTAGCCTTCCACCGGGGGGCAATCCTGCCGGTCTTTTAGCTTATGATTTAGCTTCCCCTTTTGTGATACAAAATTTTGTTACTCCAAGTCACCTCGATCTTCTTTTCAGATGTTTGTCAACAAGTCGGCATCCCGGACCCAGATACCCAACCCCAATTATCTTTACGAGTAGTGGCACACAAAATGGGTGCATTTCTTTCCATAATTGTAGCCGAGATTCATACGCCGAGCTTCATGGGGTTTAATGATACATCACGAGGGACAAGGACTCAGGAAATACCCCGTTTATCTAGAACTAAGTATTTGGCCCAGAGGGAACCAGCCCCGCTGCTCACCCAGTAATTCCTACCCAGGATATGTGCTCGAGATCATGGATACGGGCCCTATGACCCCAACATCCCCCCCATTCTATACAATGTCACCTTTGGATAGCAAGCTCATGGAGAGGAACAGGGTTAAATTGGGTCACAATCGCTAGGTATTTATGCTTGTGAAATAAAGTTCTTTCATTTATTAACACTCATTATTGTCCAAATATCACCACTGGTCCGTAGCTTATAAAAAGCCTACTTGTGGCTGAATGCGCTCTCATCGATAGATCATGTTTCATTTTCAACCCGGATCTTGACCGCGCTGGCGTAGGCAAGCCAGTTCCCTTACGGTCCTATCACGGCTATAAGCTCCTTGTATAAAATGGTATCCATTTTTTCTTGGAGTAATTCGTCTTATTTCTCTCCGTTTCATGTACAATGTCCCCCCAAGCTCAGCCATATTTTACCATCCCCGACCTCATCCCATACTGCAATATCTCTCCCTCTTACCACCCAAATGGCAGCGTCATTGCCGAACAATCCGCTACATGGATGAACGCAATGTGCCCGGACCTCTCGCCCAAAGAACAGCGAGCGCTTCGTGGTCTTAAAGCCGGGGAATTCGCCGCTTGCTGTTGCCCGGGTACAACGACTGAGCGGCTTCGCATCATTTCGGATTTTATAAATTACCTTTTCTACCTGTAACATCTATCCCTCTTATAGTCTCCCATAGCGACTGATAATCAAAATATCTCATAGAGACAACACAAGTGACAAGATGACGGCAAAAGAGGCGAGCGCCCTGTCAGATACAGTCATGAATGCTTTATGGTTCCAAACATTTTACCAACCAACCAAAGGGCAGCCTGATGATGAGATGAATGCAGGAAAAGTAGCGCGAGAGTCAGTTGCTATATTCTAAGTGTCCAACAAACTAATTGGACATATTTAGCTTCTGGGCCAGGTTCGAGCTCAGCGCAGGTTGTGGTGTACAAGCACGCCTCAAAGACTCCCTAGGGCGGTTCTTTGAAGCCATTAACATCGAAGCTGGAGCTCGTACAAGGGGTGAAATCCCTGATATCGAATCATACATCGAGCTGAGGAGGGATACTTCAGGCTAGTCCGACTTCCTACGGATATCCATATTATTTCGCTGACTGTATGGTCTAGCTTGTAAACCGTGCTGTGCACTTATCGAGTATGGATCCGGTCCTATTAATGAAATACAAATACTCATACATTTTAGATATGGACTGGACATTGATTTACCTAGTTTTGTTGTCGAACATCCAGGTATGGAGGCCCTCAACCAGGGAGCGAATGACATTATTTCTTGGGCAAATGTAAGTCTACAATCTGTTTGATTTCATACCGACATATACTGACAAATTTTCAGGACCTTTACTCATATAATATTGAACAATCACGCGGAGATGCACATAATATGGTGGCAATTATAATGCAACATCACGGATATGATGTACAAAGAGCAGTTGATTACGTCGGAGGTCTGTGCACCAATGCCATCGATACATTTAACGAGAATCGAAAGAAGCTTCCATCGTGGGGATCCGAAATTGACGATATGGTTGAGCGCTATGTTCAAGGACTTTTGGATTGGGTCGTTGGGTACGTGTTCATCAATCTCCTTGCGCATGCCTTCATTTTGGTCCCAGCTCCTTCCATTGGTCTTTTTTAACATATCGCTATTTTGGATCGGAAGGTGTAGAAATCAAGAAACGTGGAATTATCACACTTCTGCCTAGAGTGCTTGAGCCGCCGGCTGGCTCTGGCCTGTCTGCTGGATGTACCTGAAAGGCGCCCACTTCACAAAGTTAAATTCTGTAGCCTAGTCTAGCGGTAGTAATTCAAGGGATGGATAGCCCTTAGCGATAACCTACCGCTCGATATTTGTGACACATTTGTGTTTGCCGATAAATAAGGTTTTATCAAAACTACTAATTGACAATTGTAAACACCATGGAAAACCACTTGCAGAGCGTTCGTTGAGATTTTGACGGCTAAACCCACAGCCTATTTTCTTGTATCAAACAGTCTTCAGACAAAAGAGCCCATGATTGTTTAAAAATACATTGACTGCTAGAGTACCCATCCACTAGTTTAGGTTGCTTCAGACGCATCCATGGAGAATTAGAACAAGTACTTACCCCGTGATCCAGTTTAATTTCACTCTCTTCCAAGTCTACAATCTATCTCTCTATTCCATGTATTGTAGCAGCAGAACGTCGTGGGCAAAGAACTCCATATTAGACGAATGATCCCACAGTTCATCAAGACAAGAAACGACGTCATGATAGCCCCAATCGCTGGGCATGTCTGACTGTGTAATGACAGTGAAAATGGGCGACGACCAAGCCCGACGACCGCGCTGGACCCTAAAGTATGCTTCGATGAACTTCGTCGGAATTCTTTGGACTATAGGGTAGGAGTCGCGCCCGATGTCAGCTTGACGCTCTGGAAGCACCAGAATAGTGACGCTCATGACAAAACATGTGAGACTTGGCAGGACGTTATTCACTAGAGATGTCGTCGGATTGGCAATCAATTGCATGACATCTATGTACAAGGGGAGGTCAGTGTTATAATTATAAGCCATGAAGTTGAGGTGAAACGTGGTTACGGTGGGCATAGCCCTCAACAACGCGAAAAGATCCTCGCGTCCGATATAAGGTGTCGTAATCGACAGGTTTTCTAACGTAAAAGCAGACCGGGCTTGTAAACCAACTAATGGTGCGGCTTTGATCCTCGATCCTGCGGCGGTAAGCCTGAGTGTCAAGGTGTTCAATATAGGGAAGGAAAAAGGCGCGAAAAAAAGTGTCATCTCATCTTCAGAGCCGATCTGGCCACTGTACCTAAGGGCTAAAATTTCCAACTGATGAAGGACCACAGTGGCCCTTGAAAACACGCCAGGGGAGGACCCAATGGAACTACAAAGCGTCATTCGACATTTGAAAATATTTGTGCATTTCATCAAGATTGCCTGCCCTTCTGCCTGCGTGATATGAGGCTCGAAGAGTTCAAGAGTGGTCAATTGCATCCACGGCGTCTCAATTGCGATACTGTGGTAGATGAACCCGTAGATTTCGCAATTTAGAATGAGACGCCGGAGACGCAGAAACGTCTTGAAACTAAAATCGAAATGGCCTGTCTGATTGTGGGTGACAAGTGAGCGGAAATGGATTTCTTCGAGGATTGGGGCCGCGTTCTCCGGGAGACGAGAGAATACTGTGTAGCAAGAAAGTGGCATGTATAAAGCCAGCTTCTCGATACGAGGGAGATAGGGGAGCATCGAGATTTCTAGAAGGTAATCTCCTGCATCGAATGAAAAGGTGATAGACAAAGACAAGGGTAGCTGCTTTGCCCGGGAGAACCACGCCTCTGTAAACATCGTTTGGCGCTCAATCTTGGAAGCAGATGGCAAAAGAGAGTGTTCTTGTAGGGAGAGTGAGGTCCACAATAATGGATCGGACTCTGCGACCTGGCGCCAGATCTTGCAAACTTGCATCAACAGTAACGGGGCTGTCTGGACAGAAGGAATATGATTGTCGGATGATGTGGAAGATGGTAGACATCGCCGGAAAATGTCAGATAAAATCTCTGCCGGAAGTTTCTTGATGTGAGCTTTTGATGGCATAACGCAAGGTGGCCAGCCTAGAGAGCAATCAGAAGGGGCTAATTTCACAAGCGGTAGGACGGACGTGGCGGGGGTCGGCGTGAAGAAAACAACGAGAGACGGGAGTAGATTCCAGGAGGGGGAGATTACGGATATGTGGCGTCAGTCGGAGTGATATTTATATGCCACCTCTCGTAATCACGAGGTTGACCGTGACGAGAACAAAGCTACGCTACAAACGCTGCAGGTTGGTATTGGCACGGTATTGGCGTACCTGTATCTTATGTAAGAAAAAAACCATGGTTTCATCAAAGGTGCGTTGCCAGGATATGGTGACAAAGCTCTTTTCCGCAATGTGGCGTCGCCGACTCCCAAAATGGGATGACTGGACTGCGACTGATCTCAATCAAATCCCGATGCCACACCTTTCTTGTAAAAGCGGTGGCATAGGGCACATCATCAAGTGCCTTAAGTTATCGGCCCGATGGCAGAGGTACTCTTATAAACCAGACAAACCACCCATAAAGAATTCCATTCGATTGTTAATCTCTTGAAATGTCACAGTTCCAAAACAAAGAAATTTATCCGGACTCATTGGGGGCGGCCCATGCCTGAAAGCGCCGTGAATACCTTCTAATTCTTCTTTCTGTTTCATCTTCTAGGCTCTGTTCCGTTGTATGCTCCACGATTACCTCTAGCTGAGTAAAGAAGCAAACGTCAGCGGCAGTATACGAGAGTATACTGATATCACCTTTCTCGTTTTCGGCGTCGACCGATAAACTTCCAAAGGGCTCTATATCATAAAATGTTGATATAGCGCATGTATCAACTGGAAGTATATTAAGCATACTGGTAGGCCTGCAACATCAGTTCGTGGGTTCGAAGAGTCAGAGGTAGAAAGAAGTGGCATCGCGTTTGTCCACGGACGGCGCTGCGTACGCATACGGCGGAGTTCCTTCCGTGTGTTCAGTGATGCTAGTAAGGAATTAGCGTACACTGTTATTTTGACCAAGTAAGTATCATAATTCTCGGAGCGGAAAGATAGAAATACACTGGCATTTTCCAATCACGAAGTGTAGCCCAAGAAAAATTAGGTTTTTTGGCATTGTCAGCCACTGGTTGCGTCCGATTGCGATATGAGACAGGTATAAGGACACGATACAAAACCTTACACAAATTAAAGAAGAGACTGTCGCAAAACTAGAATTTGTAACTTTCAGACAAATAGCGCGTGGTGCCAAGCTCCTGCTACTTACCATGTTAGCGCCCCAGTTTCCAACGTGTACAGCGTCAGAGTATCTATAACAAGAATCATCCTAGGTTCAAAGCATTTAGTAGATGGGATGGCAGCGAAGTAACATGTACTACGTTGTTGAGCCTGTACGACCCCGTATCTCCCGGAGGAAATAGCATAACCACGCAGTGATAACGATATCTGTTCCAGAAGATAGGACAAGACCCGTTGTGAATACCCACTAGGTGCCCGGGTAAAAGAGTTAGGGACCGGATGAAGGGCGCGATAAAATAGACGCACTCCAGGATACTTCTCTATGAAAGCCGAAAATTTCTGTAAGCGAATCCTAGATTCAGGTTAACTTAGAGATATCTGTACGAAGTGTTGGGACATTTGAATTACATTTCGGCTGTTGAGACTGGGGTTTAGACATCCATCATCAGCGTCTGCCAGGATCATGGAATATGGGATTCACCAGATGCAGCAACTTCATGACACATTGTTTGCGTAAGGGGCGGATCCTTTGATTAATCCATGATTTAGATTACTCACAGAGCCGTAGGAGCGCAAGGAGGACCTATCAAAGGATCGAATCAAATCATGATGAGTGCGAAGACAACGAAACCATAAACGCACTATAGGTCCCGTGATATACCAGTTATTTTTACTTGCTGTAGTCGTCAGCTATATCAGCGACAACAGCGGGACTGATAGCCGCAACTCACATTTGAGAATCTTTTGTGCAAAGAAACTAGAACCATGTTAAGGCTTTCCCAGAACTTGAGGTTACTCCATACCAGTGAACAAGGAATGTCTGAATAGCCTTTAAATCGGGCGAAATTACTGTCATCATTGCTAGAATCATCAAGTCCGAAGGGCAACTTGCCGTTACGACGACCGTGAACTTGAGCCAGCGTGTCAATATACAGGGAATGAACAACTATTTGATATTGGCTTACAGCAATAGGCCTGAGCCGCCAGTTCAATTTCTTGTTAAGAGAAAAAAGGCCCTCGAAACGCACCAAGGTATGTGGTCGATCCGAGCTTCCATCCCAAAATATGTGATAAAATAGTTGATGAGTGAAGCAAAAACAAATGCGGTGTGCGTTATGTCGAGAAACCTTAATCACGACGGGCATGAGGGGCAGGACTTGGTAGAGGAAGGCACACAAACCATACGGCAGAGACCTTGAGACATCACCAAGTACTGTTGAACGCTATCGCCAACACGAATGTATGATGAAAACACACCAAAGCCTTAGTCTTGGGGGGATCGCGTGTATAAAGTCGGAAATATATGACACATTGTACGCCTATGATTCCACTCAACCTGCACGTTTTTTGGAGAGTTGGATGAGAGGCGCTGACAGTTTGATAGTAAAACGTACCCAAATGCCACAGATGCACCTAGGAGGAGAGCGCCATAGGTCGTCGAGATTTCGGGCATCTCATTCGTATGTCGCATTTGCAAGGGCAGGCAAGAGAGGGAAAGCTAAGATAGCCGCACCTCGGGTCAACCTGCAGATGTTTGGGCTATTTGACATCTAACAACTGGCAGGCTGATTGACATGATGACCGGTGTGAATATCATTTACTCCATACAGCATGTGACTTGTCGTACTAGCGGATTTGAAGCGCCTTTTGCGACAACTGGGGATCTAGGCATGGAATATCAGATCCAATCGCTCCCGAACAAAGATCGGATTAGGTAAGACATACTTCCAAAATAAAGATAGAAGTCGATAAAACCGTTTCAGTTAAATCAATTTAGTTTTGAGTCTGAGTGCTTGACGACGTTGGGAGTTCGTATTTAATAGCAGTGTTGCAGTACGGGTGGAAAGGTATTGACATAAGTCGCCAGGAGGGATGTGTAAGGATTCGCGGAGATTCTCTGGTGATTTCCGGGACAGGCCCAAATCTGTTTTGTGATTAACGCCCTGCCCGAAGATCTCAACGATGTTTCAAACCTTTCGGCATCTAAGGTGATGATTAGTGACTCCTGGTCAATTAGGTAGAACCATAAGGACATACTAAAACACCGTAGCCATCAGCATCTGGCCACCCACACCACTATCACCCCATAATATCCAGTTCAGAGGATAAGCGTTTAAACGTTTATAGCTAGTGCGACTCGCATCGACGATGACCGATTCATTCAACGTAAGTAACAAGAATTGCGGAAACTGTGTTTGTCCCAAGTTTGTCCTAATTTGTCCTTCTTTGATTTTTGACCGCTCAATCACCGGGAAACAAACAAAATATTATGTGCCCCATGCCCAAGATCGATAAGGTCTAGTGATCTTATAATGAGGGTTCTAAAGATATCACAACGCCTTGTTCATGCCATACCTACTGCACGATGCTCTTGTTGCCAGCTTGCTCCCAACTTTATCCACTGCGCCCGGACTTACAAGAACCTTGAAATAAGGGCCCATTTCTCTGATGACTTCATCTGGCGACACAATTATTGTGTAAGCGTCTTTCTTGTTTCCCTGAGGCATAATGTACTGATGCATGTTAGCCTCATGGGTGCGACAGGAACTGGGAAAAGTAATGTAAGACAATCCATCCACGTTAGAAGAGCCTACCTCAGACCATCGAGATAGTTAATAACGAAGGCGACTATAGTACGAGATAACACACGAGTGGGGCATGGCCTTGGATCCTGCACACCATCCGTTCAGGCTGTTGAATTTCCACATCCGATAACCGGCCAACCTTATGTTCTGGTCGATACACCTGGATTTGATGAGGCAACGGGCTCGGATGACGATATTTTGGCGATGATTGCGAAGTGGTTGAAAAATAGGTGAGCAGAACTCACTGCGGAAGTGAGCGACAAATTTCCCACTGACCTTCGCGCTCAAGGTATCCTAGCGGAACAAAGCTTGCGGGGATTATATATCTTCAGCGGATCTCCGATAACCGCATCACCTGTCCATCGCCATTGAAACATCTGACAACTTTTAAGAAGTTATGCGGCGACGGTGGGGGTAACGGTGGGATCGGCTCTGTCGTTCTCACAACAACGATGTGGGACAGGACGAAGACGGAAACGGCCGAGGGAAATGAGAGGGGGTTGAAGGATCGGTACTGGTCCGATATGTTGACAAGTGGATCTAAGATGACGCGATTTCGAAATACGTTCAACTCTGCCTGGGAGATTATCGACGATATTGTCAAACCTGATACATCTGGAAAGCAACAGGCCCCCCTTCTCAATCCCGACCTTGTTAAACTTTCGAAAAATATCAATGCCACGGAACGGGGAAAGAAGATTCGTAGACAACTTGAAGAGTTGTTAGAGGAGCAGAGAGATATAGTCCGCCAAATCCGGGCGCAGACGGGGCATGAAGCTGAATCGATCACCCAATACGAAAACTTGGAGAGAGAAGTACGAGCAATCATCCTTGAGATGGAGTCGATGACGAAGATCACAGGAGTGAAGCGCCTTCGCGAGTTCTTCAGTTTCAAGAAATCGCACTGATATCCACTATTTTTTGTTTTTTTTCTTCGAATTTGGAAAAATGTAAGTACATATCTTGCAAGCTGTACTTCACTAGAAACTGTCATTATGTAATATACTCGCACAGCATGAGAATGCCACACAGGTGCCGCATGGGATACCTCGTGTGCAATGATAATGGGCGCGAGGGAAACACCGTTGGAGGATAAGCGCATAGCCTCACGTTGCACTCGTACATAACACACTTCTCTCCTTAACAACTTGCCAATAACTTGAAGTTTCTCGAATTCATTTATCGTCCGTGGTGTTGATAGAGTTTTTTGCCAGTCATGATTTCGGAACATGATACTATCATTGCGTGTGTATACCTTTTAGGCGTCTACCTCATTTGCGTTCTTATTCTATATCAGTATTGTGGGGCTTACAGGCACGGGCAAAAGCACAGTAAGTACCCCCACCATTGAGTTCATTGGTCCATGACCTCACTATTTGTAGTTTATCAACTGCGCTACAAACACCAACGACCAAGAAGTCGAAGACTTGCTAGAGCCTTGCACCCCAGCCCTCAAAATTGTTCGAGTACTTCACCCAAAAACACAGAAGCCATACATTTTGATCGACACTCCCGGAATCGATTCCAGTAAAAAGACAACGTCAGACGTTGCAATCCTGGACAGTCTTGTTAAGTTGTTGAAAGACCAATCAAAGTCAGTGAAACATAATACTGGCACTCCTCATTATCCAACTTATAGGAACTTTGCAGAGATGATAGAATTAGGGTGTCAGGTGTTGTCTATCTTCACAGAATGACCGACGTCCGAGCGGAGAAGGCTCCATTCGACGCTGTTCGGAAGTCCAAGTCATTATGCCATGGAGAGATGGATAGACGTGTCATCCTTGCGACCACAATGTGGGCCGAAGTTCTCCAAGATACTGGCGAGAAAGAAGAGGCACTCAAAGAAATATGGCCTACCTTCGCCGAGGAACCTGGTCGTTTAATTCGCTTTGAGATGACATCCGAGTCCGCCTGGGACATAATCGATAGTGCAACTGTGGCTGACTTACCTGGGAAAATAAAAGCTACCAACGCTATTCCAGCCGACACCATTGTTGCGTACGTTGTTCTACATTCTAGGGCGCAGGTCATAAATACTTACTATTATGCTTTATAGGCTAATGGGCCCGACAGGAACTGGAAAGAGCACGGTAGGACTAGAGATCGTGAACATTCTCAATCTGGCCTCCTGACGCTCTTGGCAGTTTATACATAAAGCGACTGGTCAAGAATCCGAAGGGATCGGGCACTCCTTAAC
>CEMJ01392399.1:64140-83104 GCA_900068955.1 Clitocybe nebularis | reverse complement strand
ATTAGAGGACTTGAACAATATTAGTCGAACACCATTAATGGTTCAGCATTGCCTCCGCAGCGCCAACTTGGCCCGGCTTAGCTACCTGTTACATGTGTACTCGCAATATAGTAAAACTAAGGAGGAAGAGTCGTTCTTATTCAAAGTTTAGGGATGTGAGGTGTTTGTATACTCGTAACATAGTTGCAAGGTTGTTGGTACAGTCACAGCTCACATTTGAGAAACCAGATCGATCAACTAGTACGACATGCTCCATGAGCTAGAGTTACAGCCGGAGCAAACTGGAATCTAAAATTCTATGGACACAGTTTCTCTGAAAGCTATTTTAACTCGAAGCCAAATTTGTCGCAGGGAGTGACAAACAAAGCCAAAGACTCAAAATTTTGTGGTATTTCCCGAATATACGCGTAGCCGTTCCCAAGCTAGTGAACTTTTCTATTTCGTGACTAGGCAAATGTACGCACTGCGCAGACTGCGGGTGCCGAATGCGAATGGCGTGCTCCTGAGGCGCGGGAACGCAAGCCTGCAGAGTGCTGGGGAGAGTGGAAAGGTCGACGCTGCTCCGCCACCTGCATCCCCGCCACCTGCATCTCGTCCACCGCCGCCACATACACCAACCCCTGCACCGGTGAAAGCTGCAGCAAAAGTAAAAGCACAGGGGCAGACTAGCGAGGCCCCAGCCCCTGCAGAAGCACCCGTACCAACTTCAGGCCGCCGCCGACGCAACAAAACCCCCATCCCACCCCAGCGACCCGCCATCTCCTCCGCAGCCCCACGCAAATGGAACCGGCCCCTCGCGGAGGGCGTGCTCCCCGCGTACGACCTGGCGCTCAAGGTGATACGCACGGACAGCGTGCAGCTCGAGGAGGAGGCGCGCGGGGTGCGTGCGGCGGTGGCGGAGGCGGAGGCGCGGATCGAGCGGGAGCTGGGTGGGTGGGGGAGTGAGGGGGCGCGCGCGGAGGAGGAGAGGCTGGAGGGGCTGAGGAAGAGGCTCAATATTCTGGAGGTGCAGAGTCAGGCGAATTTGCCCGAGGTGAGGTGGAGGGTTGCGAATGGGATGGGTGAGTGCTGGTGTTTTCGTTGTAATGGTGGTGTGTGGTACGCGGTGTTTGGAGGAGGCTGATTCTTCCTTTTTTTTTTCTTCTTCCTGGTGGGTAGTGGATATGACGAAACCTGTGCACCGGCATTTGATGGAACAAAAATGGAGGAAGGAGGGCGGACTTGATTTACTGGTTGGTAGTCGCGTTTGATTGCTTGGGACGCGCGGACTAAGCTGTTTCCCTATAGATGGAGCGAATACACCAAATGAAAGTCATCCCGGACGTGCTCCCCGACTTGCACCCGTCCATCGAGTTGCAGGTGACCGCGCGCACAATGCCAGATGTCCTCCGCACAACCAAAAAAGTGCAGGTCGCTGTGGAGCCTGGAACGTTTTTGTTGCCTGAGCAGGTTTGGGTTCTTGTCATGAGTTTAGAGTTTCGTGGGTCTGATGAGGCTTCTAGACGATTGAGCCACCAAAGCTGTATGCAAATGTATTCCATACGGACACGAGACTCTACACTCTCCTCTTGGTTGATCCCGGTCTGTCACCCTGTTTACTTTGTTTCTCGTTGTTCGTATATTGACTACTCGTCTCCTAGATGTTCCAAATGAAGAGCAGCAGTCATTCAACACGTTCCTTCATTGGATGAAGTATGTTTCTAACTATGGTCATAACTCCACCGTATCGTTTACCATTACTATCCAACTCCCAGACCAAACGTTCCCCTTTCGGCGACCCACCGAACGCGTATCCTCGATCTCAACTCTCACACACCCTACATCCCACCCCATCCCCAACGCGGCACACCATACCACCGTTACGTCCTGCTGCTCCTCCCACAGGCCCCCCTAGGTGCGTCAACGTACACACGCAATGCCGAAGCCCGCGCGGAGCCCGGAGCGAGCACGTCCGTGCACCTAGAGATCCCGCCCATAACGGACGCGGAGCGGCGAGATTTCGATGTCAGGGCCTTTGCGCAACGATGGGGGCTGGATGGGGCTAAAGGCGGTGGAGCGCATATGTGGAGAGAGGTGTGGAGCGAGGGCGTGTCCCGGATTTATGCTGATATATTGAGTGAGTGCTTCTCTCCATTTCTTGCCTCCACAGCCCATGTGCTTGTGGTGGTGCCGGTTATCATGCCATGTGTGGAATGGAATGCTGATTGTTTGCGACTTTCTGTTGTTGTAGAGGAGGCCGAACCGAGATATGGGAGACCACCCAAGGCGGATCCGTATGCGGAGTTGAAGCAGTCCAAGCGGTATGTTTAGTCGTCGTGATAGGGTTGTGTAGTAAGTAAGCAGCTGATAATCAACAACGTCCTTGGACCGTTGGCTTTATCCCGTGCATTGTGTGCTGTCGCCTGAATTTTTTGGTTCCTGTCATGTGTTGGAGCATGCTAGGGCATTCTCTCACCGTCGCAGGAATGCCATCTCATGAAAGGGACGACGAGAGGAGAGGACCTCCCCTGTCCCTTTGACCCACACCTATGCCGACTACAGGATGATTTCTCAGCGCTTGCAAGGCTAAAAGTCCCGTGTTTGTACGGCCATCTCGGGCACACAATCTTTTGCTTACCTGCAACGTCTGCCTCTTCATGTGGCCCGCAGCACTGGTGCAGTGATGCCGGCCTGGGGGAGGGGTTGAGTAGCGGTGGGCCGTGATATTGCATGTTGTGCTTGCATGACATTGACTGAACCTTGTGGACGACGCCCTGTTTGTACGCTACCATCCTGACAGAAAAACATGTACGGGTGGGGATGATTGCTCCCATGCCCTCTCCCACTCCCCGGCCCCCTTTCGTCGTGCAGGCTCGCTTGCTATCGTCGCCCCCCCTCCTCGGCTGTGAACCCGCGAACGACGACGGGTTGATCATGAGATCATGATCACCCGTGCCTGGACAACCACCATACCGCCGTTCCTGGAAAGCGCCATGTTGCCCTTTTTTCGTTTAGGAACGGCGTCTATAGCTGTCTATAGTAAGTTCCAAAGTTCGGGTGTTTATTTCGCAGGCGGGTAGGGCGCCATAAGCCGTAAGCCATAAGCTGTATGTATGTGGAGACGAGCGCAGAAACCTCGGTGCGAGATATAGACGGGTTTGCGTGGTGTAGCCGAAATGAGGTTTTTCACTTTTCTTTGATGGGCTACTAGCTACTGCTAGGAGTTACTAGATCCCCCTGGCGAGCCGCTATTTTTCGCTTTTGGCTATTTTGCCTCCACGTCGAACCGTCCTCGATCAGTCGTGATCTTTGTGGCGGGCCGGCTGGGATGGGCTTGGCTTGGCATAAGTATCTGATAGCCAGAATAACAGCGGAGAAAACCAAGCACGACTCTGTCTTATCGGAGGCTTTTTGGCTTGGGCTTACTCAGTTCCACTGTTGCTCCGTCGGCTCAGCGGCCCAGCATGACTGAGTCTGCGGCAACACTAGCTGACATTGTCGACGTTTTCCGTCGAAGTTTCCTAGATCACGAGGCAACATGAGGGGGTATTGCCCCGCTGGCAAGGAGATATCGCACAAAAGCCCCGAAGCTTGTGGAAAGATACAAACAGAAAATAGGGCCCTCCCAAGAATTAATAGATGATGATAGTAGCGACAGGATGTGGGCAAGTTTGGACAGATCGGGTTGGGGACCTCTCGGAAATGATGATCGACGGAGATTTAGGGCTTTAGAATTGCGGAGAAACTGAGTGGCGGGGTAAATTGACCTTGATGTTCAGGTGTAGATTGATCATTGGATCCCGTGCAGCTCTGGTGGCTGATGTCGAGTAGGGGTCGTCGGTCAGCAACTCGAACAAAGTTCATGGTTTGTGCGAAAGCTGTTCCGCTTTTGGTTGAAAGTTCTGTATGTTATTTACGCTGTCTATATGTTTGTTGCTTTTTTTGGTATGCTCCGGACCGCTCAATAGACGACCAGTGATTGATTGTCAGGAACTTGGAACCTTGAACACGTCGGTGGTCGGTGCTGTTACATAAATAGCTTCATTTAACGGACGCGGGTTCCGAGTCGCAGGAATCTCTTCAAGAAATGCCAAAGGCCGCCGATGTGATTAGATTACGGGCCACAGCCTTACAGGTCATGCATAGCTTAGGAAGAGACCCAAGAGACCGGGCGAAGGGCCCGGCACATCCGTGGCAAGCAGCAATCGGAAAACTTGAGGGTCAACCCGGAAGTGCACCCTCGATAATAACCATCGTAGGTCGGAACATGCGGACGAACTCTGGAAATTAATGATACCGATATTGATACAGAAGAAGAAGCATATTTTTATCAGATAAACGGTTAGCTTCCTTCTATATCTTGCCCCCAACAAACTTTTTCAGGAGCAACCATCGCACGGCAGTCATTAAACCCACAGACACCATCACCGTTGTTCCTAAGATCAGGTCTCGATTGATGTGGCCCCCCTCTGTCGCATATAATACAACTTACCAGCATACACGCCCACGCCGTGAAAGCTATCTTTAACTTGTAAGATTGCACCAGATATTGGCGGGCCGGCTAATGCACCTGTCGCGAACATTAACAATCGCTTTCCAGTAGACAGTCAAGAGCCTACCTAGTGCCATGATGGTCATTAACATCCCTGTCCGACGACCGAGATCATGTGTGTCCCCGAACTGAGCGACGGGAACGGGGAACAAACTAATGAAAGCTCCTGATGAGAGTCTATTCGTAATTGATTGTCGATACATCAGCTAGTTTAAGTGCGGTCCTTGACAGGGATGCCCGCCACTCACCCATACAAGCAAGTAATGGCTACAAAGGCGACCTCTGACTTGGCGAAGGGCCATGCATAGGTGAATGCAGCAGCAATGATGGTGGAGAATATCATGACATTGAGCGGGCCATATCTTACAGCAAGAGCACCTGATATGATGCGGCCAACTCCTGAGGTGCCGTTTGAGATGGCTGTTAGATAAAGGACGAACGAGGGGTTGATTGAGATATAGGTTGCCGACAAGGAAAGAAACGTCAGAGCTGTAAGTGGTCGACATAAACGTCAGGATAGCCGTCAATAGAACATAGATCTTATATCCCATGGCTGGGAGATCTAATCAGTGGGAATTTGAACTCACGAGTATATAATCCGAGGAAAGAGAAGAATGTGGCAAGGACATAGATACAGTACACGGGTGAGGCAAATGGGCGTAGGTCGAATATCGGTGGCAGGGATTTTGACGGGGTGAGGCGACTACGCATTGTCTACAGGATTGTGCATTTTGAAAGTAAAAGGGATGGCGTCAGAAGGTGGGGATGGGGAAGAATAGAACTTACAAATGCGGCAAAAACGAAGCTCGCGAGGTTAATGAACGCGATAGTACGCACCGCCCATTTAAACCTGGTGGAAAGAATGGTGGTAAAGATCAGAATTTTTCAAGTTGCATAAGAGGGCATCTGAGGCGGAAGGACGTACCCAACGCTCGCCAACAAATTGCGGAGAATAATGGGGTATATTATCCCACCTATGGAGCTCCCTAAAGATAATATAGAAAAGGCGAGAGGCCTGCGGTGATTGACTAAAGGGGAGGGAGTAACGTTATCAATATTTTTCGGAACGGATGAGCACGCTTACACCAATGGGACACAATTGTTATGCAAGGGATATATATACACCCAGCAGAAACCTAAATTTAACTGAGATGAGTTTACAGAGGCTTGACCATGCAGAAGAGTCGGAAGGCAGGACGTGGATCAAGTATAGCGTCATTCAGGGTTAGAAATTGGGAGATCGGACATTTAGAGTAATTCTAGTGTTTGTTGCACCTGTGTTGATGTACGGAAAGAAGGACCTACCCCAAGGAGAACCCCTTGACACAACAAGAAGTGCCAGTACTTGGAGCATTCTGCTATGAGAAAGTTCGCTACTGTGAGCATCACCATCGCAGAGAGGAGGGCTGGTCTAAAGAATCCGAGGTCAACAAGACGCCCCGCAACGAATCCCTACAGGAAAGGGTTTAGCATGGAGAAAAGGTTGTCTGGCTCCTAAAGGATGGAGTGCGTACTGGAAGGAACATCAGGGAGAACTGCAATGAGAAAAGGTTATTACGATGAATAATAGTGTGAAGGAACGGATGGAGATTACTTGTAAGGAGCCAATCCACGCGCTATTCAAGATATATAGGAGATATCAGTGGATTAGGTAGATTCACTCACATCGCTGAAGATGATGATCCCTTGAGAAATGTTGCTTCATAGTAGGCTTGAAATGTCTGTTTAGCCGTGGGTTAGTACATGGCAGGGAAATTAAAATTCCTAGTGGCATGGATGTGCTACGCAGATTGGATTGTGATAAAGCACTTACACCCCAAGAAACGGCGTATCCGAACGTGGACATCGCAAGCCCGGAACACTACGAAACAACGACAGTGAGATCTTTCCAGAGCGGAGTAGAACATAAAATACCCCGAGGACGACCAGCCACGCTTCCAATCCTCCGTCCGGGACCTCGATCTTACTGGTGTCCGTTTTCTCTTCAAGACCAGACTCAGGGTCATTAATGGGTTCCTTGTTTGTTGCCAATGAAGTCTGCGACATGATACTGCGTTCCTTGCAACCTGCAAGTGGAGAGCTAGTAGGAAATACTTTACACAGCAAGTCCCGGATAGACGTAGGCGGTTGGAAAGCGACGTTATTGGCAACAGCTCGTGATGGCTATAAACGCGTGTCGCGGGTGCTTTGTTTGCATTACTCCTTCAAGTCGTCAGTATGAAATTTAAAGAACCATGGTGTTTATGGACTTACCAGGCTGCATATCCATCAATCGGCAAGAGGGAGGATGTATCGGATAACTATCAGACATACAATATATCGCATATGGTGGGTTTCATTACGACATAAAACTCTACCGAGACGCACAGTCTGACCCGGAGCAGGAAAGCCGCTGGGGAACATATCACGAAAAATAGAAGCCTATTGGGGGTTGTGAAGTGAATTATACCGATCCCCAAGGGGTTATGTGCAAGCGGTGGCGGCGTTGAGGGTTTATGCGAGAGGAATCAGTGTGTAAGCATAAATACTGGCGGGCTTTTGGACACTTAAGGTATATATATTTCAACATGGCGAGATTGGCGTCGTGCGGAACTCTAGATGATAGCAATGGCCATGTAACTCTATAATACCGAGGTGTTGACTACAATAGCCAGCACACCAATAGTTGCTTGGCATAATCTCCACTTTATGGGCTGGGAATTGAACGCCCCACTTGTACCGAGAGAGGTAATCGCCGGTGTCGTAGTCTGTGCACCAATGTCCGCGGCGGATGTTCCAACACTGGAGGATGGCGACGAACTACTCGTCGGCACGACAGAAGAACCAGGTTCGGTTCCATTAACGCCACCGATGTTGTAACCAGCTGCAGTAGTGCTCAAAGAAGCAGGCGTAGTGGGATGAGAGAGCGTCTTGATTGTCATGGTCCCGTTAATTCCTCCAATATTGAAGCCGCCCAGCGTACTGGTCGAGGTCGCTGTGGCGGAGGCGACAAGTGTGAGAGCGCCGATTCCCCAAGGAATAGGAATACCCCCGACTTGCGTTGGGTTTGCAGCTGGCACTGTATTACCGTAGGCGTCAGCGATTGCGAAGCGGGTTGTCCAGTAGAGCTGGGGAACATCAGGGCTTGAGAACTGGTAAAAATAGATGGGTGCATTGGGGGTAACCTAGAGAGGCGAGGGGATCAGTTGGGAGTTTAAAACGTAGTTAAAGTTTCGGGGTCCTTACGAAAGGGCAAGGATAGCTAAAGTTCGTGATTGAAGGATCCGTCCCATCTAAGGTTGCAATGGCTAGATATTCTGTCAGAACTGACAGCATTGAAGGACAGTTGAAACTTACTAGCCAAATGAATCATATTGAAATTATCTCCAGTCATCAGCTCAACTTTCATCGTCTTCCAGACCCCGGTGACATCTGGTGTCCATACAAATGTGCATTGGGAGCCTTCGTTGAAGACTTCATTGGGCCCAGGAAAGGTAGGAGTCGGGTCTGCTTGGACGATGGAAGCTGAAGCAATCAAGGTTATAAGGAGTGGGAAGATCATCCTCGAAGGTCGGGATGATTTGTGGAAGGAGTGATAAAATATACAATCGCGGGGAGATATTGGATTGTAAGCTTGAAAGGAGTGGCGATAGAAGAAATATTACTCTCAGTGAGTGGAATAGTGAAACTATATAAAAGAGTAGGTCGGGCCATGCGAACGCTGCGGGCACACCGTTACTCGTTGGCAAGGATACAAAAAACATGGCGTTAGAATGTCTGCAGTCGTCCTAATTTAGGGACATTTGGTATGCAACAGAAGCTTGAATATGATATGATGGGCGTCGCTGGTGAGAAAGCGCCGGCGAGGTCTGGTTTCAAGGGCACGGTGTGGGAAACATGGTGAACGATGAGGTTGGATAAAAATAACTGAAAATGTTTTTGGTAGCTCGCAAGCCACCTGCAAGATTGATCTGTCGTAACCTGTGTTGGTGCCCGCTTCTGGTAAACAAATCAATGGTTTTGCCAAACATGTACAACAAATTGTTTCTGAAGTTCAATCCGTTGTGGGACTCGGACACCACCAGCAATGACTGCGTCTGAAGATGGAGCCGCGGATTTTAACCACCAACTAGCAATAAAGCTATCTCGGGCTCTCAATACCATCAATCCTAACGACCTTCTTGCCCAAAGAGTCACTGATATTGCTAAAACATCCACCTTAGAAGGTTTTACGAAAGGTGTGAGCGAGTTGGATCCAGTTGGTGCCTGGGTTACTGACGGTCGATTGTAGCTGCTATGGCCTTTGGAAAGTTCAAAGACTCATTCTTAGCCGAAATACACGACGAAATACTGGTCCACGCAAAGCAAGAGGCGACAGGTGTCACCCCTCAGCCAGTACCTGGCATTACAGTCCACGATAGTGATGTTCTTCAACCAGAACCTGCTCGGCCAGGTGGACTTATGCGGAAGGAAACGGTAATTATTTCATAATAGCGACGACAGCAATTCTAACAGACATTCTAGCGGCATACCTTCCGGCAACCAGCAAAGCCAATCGAGCCTCCAACACCTCGAGCTTCTTTACTCGGGCTTGACAGGTTGGCACGAGAAAAGAGGGCTGCGGCCGCTCAAGAAAACGGGCACGATGAAGGGAGTCGAAAGAAACCAAGGCTAGATGATGGCAATGAACCATTCTTCAAAGGTGTGAAAGTGTTGATTTATTGTTCTTTATGATTGACTGAAGATGTCCACAGTCCCAAGCCTTCCTGCCTCTCGAAATAATCATACGAGACACAGAGGTGAAGAGACACCATCTCACCCGGGTGGTCTTTCGGAAACGGGGCGAAAGAGATTAGAAGAGTACCGGAAGAACAAGGAAAAGCAACGCGGTAAGTAATTAAACAACTATACGTTTAATTTTTCTTACCTGAACTCTCAGAGGGTATAACCGCTGTAAATGAGCCACGCGAAGACGCGCCGAAAGGGTTGGGTGATTTCCAGAGACGTTTAAACAGGGATAGAGATCGCGGCTGGGGTGGAAAACGGGATCATGACAGAGAAGGGTCGCGTGGCTGGGATGCCACCCCCCGCTCTGTAAGAGGCAACGGAGAGGCTCCTAGTGTTCGCGTACCAAATGTGGGTTGGGAGTCAACTCCTCGTGGTAGTGGGCGTGGTGAGGAGGGTTCAGGATGGGGTGGAGCACGTAACAGACTTTGGGATGCCCCAACACCAAGAGCTGCCAGAGGTGGAAGTCCTGACGGTGACGACGGTGCGTTGGGGTTAGATGCTCGGGAGTGGGAAGAAGAACAGGTGAAACTGGATCGGGACTGGTATACTGGGGCAGAAGAAGGCGGTGTTGTTGGAGATGAAGAACACAATCCCTTGGCACAATATGAAGATCTGAGCGCCCTGAAACAGGCCGAGATTGCTACAAAACAAGTTGTGCGTATATGTGTGTATGATCTGCGGATTGAGGTTAACACTTTAGCAGAGGAAAATTTCGGCCAGGCAAGCTCAATACGTACGTATACATCTAGTTTTTCGTTGTATATTTGATCTCATGGTCTTCTAACCAGAACGCGGACAATGACCTCTGGGAAGCCAATCGAATGTTAACATCTGGAGTAGCCACTCGAAGAACTGTGGACCTAGATTTCGAAGACGAGTCTGAATCAACGGTCCACGTCATGGTCCATGATCTCAAACCTCCATTTCTGGACGGTCGCACTGTATTCACGAAGCAACTCGATCCTATCAATCCCATTCGTGATGTCTCGAGTGACATGGCTATATTTTCCAAGAAAGGAAGTGCCTTGGTCAAGGAGAAAAGAGAGCAAGCTGAGCGAGCTAAAGCGGCTGCAAAGTTGGCAGCCCTGGGCGGCACAGCCTTGGGAAATATCATGGGCGTGAAGGACGAGGAGGCAGAAGCTGATGGTATGTACTCTTTTCTTGGTTACTAATCTTGCTTGTCAGATTGGACATTCACGTAGTTCTTGTTTTGTTTTTCAAGCGGAAGCAGAGAAGAAAGCACGGGAGTCAAAGGGGGAAAAAGAGGATTATAAAGGAGACTCCAAATTTGCATCACATCTAAAGACATCGTCCAGTGTAAGCGCTTTTGCTAGGAACAGGACATTGAAGCAGCAGAGGGAGTATCTCCCAGCCTTTGCTTGTCGTGAGGAGCTAATGAAGGTGATCCGGGAAAACCAAGGTGTGTTCACTCCCCACAAAGCCTCCTTCATCGCTAATACGATTTTGATAGTCATCATTGTGGTTGGAGAGACTGGCTCCGGGAAAACCACTCAATTGACTCAATTCTTATACGAAGATGGTTATTGTTCATTTGGCCTAGTTGGCTGCACTCAGCCTCGACGTGTTGCAGCGATGTCTGTAGCAAAGCGTGTGAGTGAGGAAATGGAGGTTAGTGCAACAATACTGTTTCGACATTCCCATCGTTGCTGACCGGAGCAAAAAAGTGTAAACTGGGATCTACGGTCGGCTATGCCATTCGATTTGAAGACTGCACATCGTCTGAGACTAAAATAAAATGTTGGCGCCTCAAATCCTGGCCACGTACAATATGTTAATGTTTTTCATGTTTTTTTAGACATGACCGACGGCGTTCTTCTTCGTGAATCGTTAAACGAAGGGGATTTAGATCGTTACAGTGTTATTATCCTTGATGAGGCGCACGAGCGATCCCTCAGCACTGACGTTCTTATGGGTCTCCTCCGCAAAGGTATGCGTTTTCTTGTTTCTTATTCAATATCTAAATTTTGGAACGTAGTTCTATCACGGCGGAGAGATTTGAAACTCATCGTTACTTCTGCCACAATGAACGCTGAAAAGGTATCTCGTTACAGGACTAATGCACAGACCCGTAGCTAATTCACATCTTTAGTTTTCATCTTTCTATGGAAATGCCCCCACATATACCATTCCTGGTCGCACGTTCCCTGTGGAAATATTTCATGCAAAGTCGCCCTGTGAAGACTACGTGGACAGCGCTGTGAAGCAAGTCCTACAAATCCACTTATCTCTTCCACCAGGAGATATCCTGGTTTTTATGACAGGTCAGGAAGATATCGAGATCACTTGTCAAGTTGTGCAAGGTTGGAACATACGATTTTGAAGCGGATCGCTATTGATAATCTATATATTTCAGAGAGGCTTTCGCAATTGGACGAGCCCGCACCGTTAGCGATACTTCCTATCTATTCGCAAATGCCTGCCGACCTCCAAGCCAAGATTTTCGAAGCCACTAGCGACGGTAGACGAAAGGTTATCGTTGCCACCAATATTGCTGAGACGTCGTTGACCGGTCAGTATATGATTTTTGAAATTTGTGATATGTCTGACACTGGAAAAAGTCGACGGTATCCTCTACGTCGTTGATGCGGGGTATTCCAAACTTAAGGTGTATAATCCTAAGGTTGGTATGGATGCTCTCCAAATCACACCCATCAGTCAAGCGAATGCCAGCCAAAGGACTGGTCGTGCCGGGCGTACAGGAAACGGGTCCGTCCCATCATTATCGTGCCTCCCATTCGGCACTTACATTGGAATACTATAGGTTCTGCTATCGATTGTACACTGAGATGGCTTTCCGGAACGAACTCTTTGAAAATACCATCCCAGAGATTCAAAGGACGAACTTGGCCAATACCGTGCTGCTGCTCAAGTCATTAGGCGTCAAGAACTTACTGGAATTTGACTTCATGGACCCTCCCCCACAGGTCTATCTTAGTATTTTTCTTTCTTCTCTAATATATTTACCACATGTTACAGGCGAACATATTGAACTCTATGTACCAACTTTGGGTCCTTGGTGCACTGGACAATGTCGGTGACTTGACGCCGACTGGGCGAAAGATGTCCGAGTTTCCAATGGAGCCATCCATGGCGAAGATGTTAATCGCATCGGTAGATTACAAATGCTCTGCCGAGATGTTAACGATTGTATCAATGCTCTCTGTACCGAGTGTATTTTACAGGCCGAAGGAGAGAATGGAGGAGGCTGATGCCGCACGCGAGAAGTTCAATGTCCCTGAAAGCGATCACCTCACACTCTTGAACGTGTTTAACCAATGGAAGACTCACGGGTTTGTCTTTTTACATCTAACGATAATTTCCGCTCAATGACAATCACAGTTTCCGCGACGACTGGGGCATGCGGCACTTCTTGCATCCCAAGCTGCTTCGAAAGGCGCGGGAAGTGCGTGCACAGCTCGAAGACATAATGCAATTCCAGAAGATGGAGCTCATTTCGGCTGGAACTGACTTCGATGTCCTAAGGTACGCAACGTTCAGCCTCTTCCATAGCACAAGTTTGAACACCCATCCAATAGAAAAGCGATTGCTGCGGGTTATTTCCATCAAGCAGCGAGAGTCAAAGGTATCGGAGAATTTGTCAACATCCGGTCTGGTCTCCCTACACATCTCCATCCTACAAGCGCCCTATATGGGCTTGGTTGTAATTATTATTTTGTAACTTTCCTCGTTTCAACATTCACATATCACGTCATCCATTAGACACCCCAACATACGTTGTATACCATGAACTAATTTTGACGTCAAAGGAATATATGACCCAGGTGACAGCCATTGATGCATATTGGCTTGGTGAGTTGTAATCAATCTCTCGGGACATATCTACCACCCTCTTACTGTTGTTCAGCTGAACTCGGATCGGTCTTCTACTCCGTGAAAGAGAAGAATTTCGACGAGCGGGGGAACCGGCGCCAAGCAGATCGTGAGTTCTCTAAACGGGCAGAGCTCGAAACTGAGATAGCTAGGCAACGCGAAGAGTAAGAAATATATACTCTACACAGTTTCGCCATTAACCCCTATGCCACCAGGACTGCCAAGAAAGTCGCAGATGATGCCCTGGCGGTTAAGACTTCCAGTGGAAGTGTTTCCAAAATCATTGTGCCTGGAACTCCCAGGCATTCTGGCATAGGAGCCGGCTCACGGGTGACACAAACACCAAGACGTAGAGTAGGATTGTAATATAATATGTACCCTTGCTGTTTTTTACTTAGATGTATCAACATGTTTCTGTTGGGAACCGAATTTGAGTTGAAACGTTGACTGTTGCATGCTTGTTGACCAACGGCTATGTGGGTGATGTCCTCCAAATTAGCAGATCCAGGTCTTTCAAATACAGCTGCCCCCAGCACTCGACACGTATCCTCTCCTCCCCCCTTGTTCCCATTGTAGTGAGGTTGATGGCTACGCCAGTGTTCGGGCTCCATTCGCCCCTTGAATCACTCGCTCGTCGAACGTCTGCCCGAAAAACAGCAGGGCTCACCCCTATACATCCAACTCAATACACTGACTCTCAGATTTCACATAACCAGACGTCCCTTGCTTACAACCCCCGGGAGGCTACGCAGAGGCACTACGAAGGCCAGCGGCACTATCAGGTACCCCCAGCGTCCCCGTTGCTACACAGCCGTTTTGCACGAGATTCTACTGCCACCGCTTCGTCAAATGACAACAACTCATACCTAAACTCAACCCGCACATCTGTCGATTCAAGGAACCTATACCAGGATCCGGAGTTGGAATCTCGTTATTATGACGATGAAAGCGTCTATTCTAATAATACCGGCCCAGCATTAAGGGACTCCTGGCAGTCCTCCGCGACATCTAGTACGGTTAGAGACCGTACCACGAATTGGGGGGGCATCCATTCAATTATAAATAACCTAAGCATTTCCCGACAACCTCCGTCACCTTCTTCCCCAGGTTCACCAGTGCCTACCGTCATCGTCTCCTCTCCAAATGAACCTGTTGAACGACTGGAAGACCCACCCCGTCCGGGCAGGATGCCCATTGTCAAACCTATCACATCCAACTTCTCCAGACCTGCACGTCCTCCGGTATATGCTAGGCCTCCAGACGATGAACAAAAACGGAGAGTTTTAGAGCGAAATTCACGACGGGCACCTTCACCTGGTGGTTCTCAACTCCCGGCCTCCCAATTTTATGACCGGCAGGCTGCTCGCCCTTCACAACCAAGCCTTTATCCTGTAGGAGATGCTGGAGAGTCATCGCCTCATTTCAATCCAGATCATAGATCAAGGAGCCCCACATCAACAATACGGAATGGTCGCTTAGAGACAAGGAGCTCAAGTCCGCATGGTGGACCCTCATCTGTTTCTTCCTCCTCTTACCCGCCACCTTTGTCCTCACAAGTTCCCGCAATGGTTGTTGCCAGAAGTCTAAGCCCTTCAATGCTCAAACCAACTTCGGCCCCAGTAGCTTCAATGCATCCCCCTCCTTCTTTAAGATCGGATTCACCAGTTAGTTTATACTCCACATACTCATACTATCAACTCGATAGTGCTACACCCTCGCCGACCGGCGGTGAATTCAACATCCCTCCACCGCACACCCCGTCCTCAAATGGCATGCTCCAGCCCCCCGCCTCCCCATCAGCCCAACCATCGTCGATATCTAGCTCTAACCCAAATCCACAACCTGCCAATCAGACCGCACAAGAATATCTCCAGTTGGGGATTCAGCATCATGAGGCTAACAGACTAAAAGAATCCGCGGCATGTTTTGAGAGAAGTGCAAAAGAAAATGGAGGGTGTGGCGTTGGCATGCTTATGTGGGGTCTAGCACTAAGACATGGCTGGGGCTGTGAAAAGAACGAGAAGTTTGGGTTCAAGTGGCTTAGGAAAGCTGCTGAAAGTGCTGTGGAAGATCTAGAGAATGCGCGGGCGGGAGGGGGGGTGGATTCCACTGCGGTTCAGGTATGATTTCGCATTACTGAGATGACCTGTCTGACAATTCACCTTATGATATAGACAGAACTTGTGCTAGCCATTTATGAAGTTGGGCAGTGCTTTTTCCAGGGCTGGGGAGTTGCTAAAGATCAGAAAATGGCGGTTGTAAGTAGAACATACCTGCCTCGCTCACATATACTGAATAAAGCAGAGCTATTACACGGTTGCTGCCCGACTGGGGGACCCTGATGCTCAAAGTGATCTTGCATTCTGCCTCGCTAACGGTAAAGGTTGTAAGAAGGATAGGAAGGAGGCGGCTAAATGGTATCGAGCAGCAGTATGTGATACACCTATTTCCCTCTTTGATCTATTCCGACATCGTTGTTTCTCAGGTAGCACAAGGACAAAGTGATATTGGGCTCGCCTGGATTTATAAAGAAAAATACCAATAACTCATTCTACAATATGAATATCATGTACAGTAATATGTCCATCCAAATACCCAACGATCTCATCCAGTTGCATGCAATTGTACATACATATAATCGATCACGTGGAATATGACGTCACGGACGTAGTGTCATCGTTGTTGACAACTCAATAGTTTTTCAACCTGAACAAGCTTGTCCACTACTTTCGACCACTTCTACTGCTATGCGTCGGAATAAGCGAACGCGCACCAACAGGAAAGGAAAATTTAACCCCTCTGACAGTAATGTAAAGCACAGCCGCATTGGAGTTTGGGATTTATATGAAGAGACCCAACTAGTGGACCTCCCTCGTGTTCCAGGGTCTTCACGGTTTGAAACTTACTTTGAATTGATCAACTGCCTACCGTATGTATGGAGGATGATCAAAGACATAGGCTCTATCAGAGCCTGCTGGTTCCTACTTGTGATCTTTCTTGGAATCGAATTTCTGGCGTCTTTATTGCCTGCTGTCGCACTATGGTAATATGTTCAATCCGTCCTTGTACTAAAAGCTGAGGCATTATAAAGGTATTCCGGACAGTTGCTCAACATAGTAAGCTGAGGATATGGCACCTAGGAAATATTATATTAATCCATAACTAGGTTCAAACTGCCATTGATGAACGAAAGGTTGACACCAACCTACTATTGCAGGTTGCTGTCGGCCGTTTTGCCTGCTCGGTGCTAACTCGTATACTGAGGTATAGCAAGCAGCGAGTTGCTGTGCCTCTCAATATTCGCATCAAACAGTTCTACTCTGTCCATATCTTTCATGCAATGGCGCGTCTAGATGTTCCAACTTTCGACGATAGTGCGGTACAAAGGCAACTTGAGCAGTCTTTCCCCCCCAATTCTCGGTCTAGTGTCGCTTGGGATACCGTTGTAATGACAATGCACATACTTAGCACTGCGTTGCAGTTGACATCTCAGCTCTCTGTGCTACTTGGCGTATTGCATGGCCAGCGTGATGGGCCGTTACTCGCCATCCTGAGTTTTTCCCATACTCTCTTTCAATGGAGTACAGTTAGGAAACCATATATGAGTGGAGGTACGAATCACTCTTGATTTGTTTCGACTTAGCGTATACTGAGTTTATCTGAAGTTTGGGCAGCTACAACGAAGGATGCAGATTACATTCGAATAGAGGGTATGAAAAGGTTGGTAAGCGACCCTGCTCATCGCAAAGAAATCGTTGCAGGAGGAATGTGGGAATATCTACTTACTGGTGAGGGATAAACTACTCTGCTATTTGCACGACACCTTGACGAAACCTGGAAAGAATACAAGGAAGGCGTTAAACGTGTTTCTGATCGAGCTGGTGACTTCTATGAGGCCCTTTCAAGACATAGAACAATAGATAGGATGACTATTCCATCTATTCTTCAGGATCCTTTTCGGGAACTCCCTCAAGTACGCACATCTAGATTTATTTTCGATTCTGATTGTTACTCAATTCTTGGTCACAAGATTGTATTCTCTTTACGAGCAGTTCAATACCCAGCTTCCATACCCATCTCACTGGCCTCCTTAAATCTCATTACTCAAACAACTCAAGCATTCGGCTTTATTTTGTTCAATCTCTTCGAAGAAACAGGATCTATCGCAGATAAACTCTCTAATGTCAGAAAAATATATGAAGTCGGGAACATTCCCAACAGAATCTTGGATGGAAAAGAACCATTTCCAGAGGATCACCGATCGCTTGAGATGGGTATATCAGTTGAATTCAGGTATCTATAAGGTCACTCGTCAACAGTTGAGCACTCGTCAATAGAATTTACAGAAATGTTTCGTTTAAATATCCGGGGAGCGAATCATTCGCGTTACACAAGGCATCTTTCAAGATCAAGCAAGGCCAGCTTTGTGTATGTGCAGGGAATGAACCATAATCCTGCTATTTCACTTGGCTGAACCCTTCTAGGTCATTGTGGGTGCGAATGGGTCTGGTAAAAGCACAATTCTGAAGCTGGTCGCTCGACTATATGATCCTATAGAAGGAGAAATCCTGATAAATGACAAGGATATAACAACACTGAAGCTAGACCATCTGCGGCGTGTAACTTGTGTCCTTTTCCAAGATTACACCCATTTTCCTCTATCGGTACGCCGTGAAGCGGTTGAGTAGGTCACATTCTCACTAGTTGGCCTTTCTACTTTTACACATAGATCAAGGACAACATCGGGCTGGGTGATCCCGACAGTGTTGAAGATAATGAGAAGATCCGAACGGCTGCACGTCTTGGTGGTGCCGACGAATTCATCAACCGCCTTCCCGATGGTTTTGATACTTATCTTGAACGACCCGTAAGGGATTATTACTCTGGTTTACCTGAAGGTACGACAGCACTGTTCGGGCGTCCGGTGGATTACAGTCATATCAGAACCATGGGGGGGATGGAATCATCAAATACCAAGACGCTGTCCGGGGGACAAATGCAACGGATTGCTCTGTAGGATCTCCTGTTTGCGATGAATCGCCCCTTACTCATGCGTATGGCAGGTCCCGGACTTTTATGCGGTCCCTTGTTTCACAGCCAAGTGTAGGCCTCTTACTTTTTGACGAGCCTTCGGCCAGCCTAGACCCTACAGCCGAACATGGTATAACCGCATGTTCTCATGTTCCGTGTACTTGACGTCAATCTCTTGGCTCCTGCAGATCTTTTTGAAAGACTTCGCCAACTGCGAGGGAATAAAACAATGGTTTTTTCGTCACACCGATTTGGGAACCTCACACGCCACGCTGATCTCATTCTGTATGTACTACACCGACCTCCCCTTACCGTTGCGCTTACAGGGCATCGTAGATATATGAACGACTCTATCGTTGTCGAGGAAGGAACTCATGATCAACTCATTCAACAGGATGGGGAGTATGCGCGGATATGGATGTTGCAGGCAAAGGCATTCTTGCCTTAAGATTGATTCTTACTTAAAATGTGAATGACTTCAACGAACCTTACGATTTCCATGGCCCCCATCTATTTCAATATCTCAATGATATCTAACCTTCAGCTAGTCAACTCCATGTATAATATGCTATTGGACAGGTCTCGTCATTACTCTCGTGTTGCTACAACATGTTAATTATGAGGTAATGTTCCTGGCCACCGATGCATCCTATACGCCCGCGACCTGCTTCAATACAAATCAAGCTTCCGTATGTTCTCTTGCCACAATGACGCGATAAGCGTGCTATTCCAACATCCATTCACTTTGACTGACATGGTACACGTCAGGTCGGATATAAGTAT
>CEMJ01392399.1:39589-57352 GCA_900068955.1 Clitocybe nebularis | reverse complement strand
GCCGCTTGGCCGCCGCCAGCAAGATGGCAGCAATTGAAAATTTGATTGGGTTTTGAGTGGCGACGATAGGCTTTTTGCTGATTGACTCCGATCGCAGCCATCTCGGCGTCATCTCAGCGCGTGATACTATTGTTTTGCCGCTTTTCGGTGCTCTTTCCACACACGACTGGAAGAAGCCTCCATCCTTGGAGGCTCACTCTTGTCAATCACACGCGGCTTACCCTCTCTACAGGTTTCGCTTGGACAGGCTAGCATGTTTCATCAATCTCCCATCACAGTGAATCGTCTTTTGTATTCATCTCAAGATTCCTTTCACATTACCATACCGCACGCACCGGACACCATGGTCCTCTGGAAGCTTCCCCTGATTCTGTTCCATGTTTCTGATACTCCAATCATGGCAAGCTGTCGCTCGGCACCTATTCTCGAGAAATAGGCTGACTAGCAATACTTCTGACATAACTGCATCTAGACATTCCAAATATAAGCAGACAGTACATTTCGCCAGCCATATATATCGCCTGGATCTATTCCCCACCCAACTTTCACTAACTTGTACACAATGTTCTATAATATGGAGTCTATCGTGTCCCCTCCCCTTACTAGCTATGGTGAGTTATAATGCGCCCCAGCAGGCCCCGCTGTCGTATACTGACCTAGCAAAGCCAAGAGATATTTGATCAATGCCCTTCGAATAGGCATTCACGACGGCTCCTTACGTATCACCGACAACGAGGAGGAATATCTTTTTGGAAATCGACTGTCAAAAAGAGAAACCATAGAAATTATTGTTAAAAGTGATAGCTTTTGGCTCCGGGTCTATCTAGGCCACGATCTTGGTTGTGAGTGTCTTGGTCTTACATTCATAATTCCTCCAACAGCAATTTGCATAGTCTCCGAAGCTTATATGAATGGGGACTTTGAAACCAACAGCTTGAAAGGCGTTCTAGATGTAAGTAACCATGATCTTCTGTCATAATCTAGACCGACGTCATTTTCCTCTCAGCTTTGGCTCGATAACCGCTCATACCTCAGCAATCTTTCCAGCCCAATCAGTCGCTTAGTTTCGGCGGGTTCGGCTTTAGCGCTGAGGCTATTCGGGCAGTCTTTATCCAATGCTCGATTAAACGTGGTAAGATACCCATCGATTCATGATCAATATTCGTTTTCCCAACCTGCCTTAAAGATCGCGGCATATGACTTTGACAACGATTTTTTTAAGGTGAGATTGCCACAAGAATATGACTGATAATAGCCTGATTTCTGCTTTGTTAAAAATAGGCATTCCTCAGCGAAGACATGATGTACTCCTGTGCAATATGGCCCGAAGAACTCGGTGGCGTAAGAGGCGACCTCAATAAAGGCCCATTCCCTGGAGACCTAGAAGCGGCACAATTACACAAAGTCCACCATGTTCTCAGAAAAGCGCGTGTCCGCCCCGGAGATCGCTTGTTGGAATTTGGATCCGGATGGGGGACGACTGCAATAGAGGTATGTGTTTTGACAACCTTGAAGAATTAGCAATTACATTTTTACGTGCTCTTAGGCTGCGAAGCTGGGATGTACAGTGGATACTCTCACCTTATCTATTGAACAGAAGAAGGAAGCCGAAGAAAGAATCAGGCTTGCCGGGCTTGAATCCATGATCACTGTACACTTGATGGACTACCGGAACCTTCCCCCCACATTTGAGAAGGCATTTGACGCGTTTGTATCTATAGAGATGGTGGAAGTAAGAGATGATTGTGACAATATTCCAGTATACAAACTCAAGCCCTCGTCTAACAGCATGTCGGGTTGAAATACCACCATCAGTTCTTCCAGATTCTTAATTGGGCTCTCAAGTCAGATCGAGCTGCAGCTGTGATCACCGCAACAACTCAGCCTGAATGGCGTTACTCAACATTTCAGTATGTCTCCTCGATGATTACGAAAGTTGATGAACTCACTACCGGTGGGACAAGGTCTACAGATTATGCTCGGCGTTATCAATGGCCAAACGCATTTTCTCCGACTCCAACCCGGCTCTGCGAAAGCGCCATGAATGCAGCCCCAGGGTGCTTTGCTCTAGAAAGCGTCGAGGACTTCGGTCACCGTAAGTTCATTTCAAAAAACGGCTATCACAGATCCACCCAATCACATTTTGAGTAGATTATCCTCGTACCCTGCGCGAGTGGGGACGGTGAGTATACGATGTGACTAAGTGTGCCTTTTTCTCAACAAACTTGAAAATAGACGACTTGAAACAAATTGGGACGAGACTGCCCGGGCCATCGTTAAAAGCCACCCTGAGCTTGCTGATGGTGACAATCTCGGTATCCTCAAACGAAAATGGGAATACATGTATGTGTATGCTGAGATCGGCTTTGCCAAGGCATACACGTCTATGCACATCTTCACTTTTGTACGGCCAGTGAGTCAAATAATTTTGCTTTGAAGGTCAATGCCGCATCTATGCCCTTGCAGGAGAACGTTGTGTCTTTGTGTCACTAATTCCACCACATTCAACGATGCCAACGATACCAACAACCAATGTAACCTAGATATATTAGAGTTCCGGAACAAGATTTATACACACAAATCGAGAAATACAGAGAAGTTTAGATTGAACAAACATTAGAAATCTTCATCAAAATTGAGTACTGGCTTTGGTGGTGCTTTATGAGCTAGTTTAGGTGTGACAATTCCCTTCACTGCTATGTCAAGATCACCCTGCAGGTCGTGGGCCGTTGCAAAAGGCAGATTGCAGATAAGCTCTTTTGCCTCTTGAACTCGAAGCTTCAATTCTTCGTGATCACGACGAATATGAAGCTTCGAGTCTGGGCCCAAGGCCTTTTGGAGTGCTTTGATGTTTGTATATGCAGTGCTGTAGAAATCTCGGAATTAGTCAAATATCTTGATGATAGCGTTAAAATGGTAATAGGTCCACCAACCCTAGCCGATTCATTTTGGAGTCCAATTGCTCGAGCTCTTCGTGCTTTGCATCAACTTGAAGAAGACGTCTCTTTGCAGCCTTTTTCGCAGTTAATACTCCCTCGTATGCAATTTCTAAACAAAGGAGGATATGGGGAAGCGGCCCAAGAAAAAGCAATCGATATAAAGATTTCTGATACCAAATCATATCCTGGGATTTCTTCAAACAGCGCAGGAATAGATGGTAGCGAGTTCCCATCAGTTCTCCTTGGGTTGTATGGTGTCGTCGTAATGATGCGTGCTTGTAGGCTTTTTGTATGATTTGTGCAGCTAAGTTTTTTTCTTCTGAAGAATCTGCTGACTCCAAGGCCTGCGACATATCTGAGGTTAGGGCAACCTCGGATTCAAGTAATTCAGTGGCGGAAAAGACTTCGGCGTCGGGTTCATCGTATTCGCCATGATCGATCGTTTCGGACTCGGATTCATCGTTGTCATCGTTTTCTGCATCACCTAGTTTTTCGGTGACGACAATCAGATCCTTGGGCTCTGAGTCTCCCGAGTCTACGGGCATGCGTGTTTCGGGATTATTCAGTGATGGTGCAACTCCCACAGAAGTGGGAACAATATTCCGAGATTCCGAACGTCCATCGTTCTTCAATAAACGGGGAAGGTCATACTCGAAAGTGAACGTTATGCACTCCATCCAATCTCTTATTGGCGTGGGCAGCTTCTTTGCGTCGCGCAGTTGCACAGTTGTATCCATGGACGAAGTGCGGATGGATCTACGAAGGGCGGATACGAGCTCGGGCCAACTCTGGGAATGAACAAACCTGAGGTATACTTTCAGTTGAAGCCTGTTCATAGATTACGTAAAGAACGTATATATACCCAGCGTAGAGGTTTGGAAAAATACGATCCAGTTGACGAAGGGAAGAAATGGTGGCTTGGATACTGGACCGTAACCAGATGAAAGGTATGTTATAACCCACTACAATTCATACGTCAGAGCCCATTGAAATAAACAACATTTAGGAACTTGCGAAAGCATAAGGATCTACATCTAGAGACGTAGTCAACATTCAGATACTATAATTTTTCAAAACAAGCAGGCCTTACATGCGGGCGATGAAAACACCCCTTACGCCTCGAATTATGGATAAATCCCTGCCATTGAAAAGAAGATATTCTAATGAAAGACCGTATGCCTTACGATGTGAGCTCGGATTACATATTCAGAGGTTAACAAACTCGCCTGCACCAACTCCCGTGTGGATATCCTTTATAAGGCACTTCATCGATTCCACCAGCAGCGCATATGGGCCAGGAACCTTCCTCGCAGTTGTTTCAGGGTCGTCGGTGTGGTGCAATAACCAGCTGCGAGGCAGAGTAATCCCGTGAAAACTACCATGATACCGATAATGATTGGAAACAACGATCGACCCGCAAAGGTATTCAATGAAGTCACAAAGAACGCTGATTTGAATCTGCAGCTTTGTATGAATGATATGTCTACATCCCCAGGTCAACTTTATAAAGAAAAAGGAGATTGACAAGACCTGGCCTGACCGAACTGCTAAAATACCCAGTGGTATGCTCGTAGGATTCCTACCCCCCATGGAAATTAAAAGTTCCGATAAAATGTAGCACCCCTGTGGGGGCCGTAGATAGGGTCCAGGTCTGTTGGCCGGTGACATCAAACGGGGGTATTTTACATGGTCAAAGAATCCTCTCCTATCAAAAGTAAGGCCCAGTGATGTTCCCCGCATTAGATTTGTTAAAAGCGTGGGAGGGACCCAAAAATCAAGTATGTAGGCCAAGTCTCTGACCCAAGATTTGACAGTTTGGGCGCCCGGCCAAAATTCGGGGATCATGCTTTCGTTCATTATTGCTATTGTTCCAAGTTGATCGGAGGGGGGATTGAGGGCCTCGTATAACATATTAAGCCAATATCTTCAAGCCTATATATGAGCAGTGCTATCAGCCTCCAAGGCAATGACATACCTTCTCTGCCTATTTAGTTCTGGGCTATCTTCGATAGAATGTAGAGATTGTACAATTAGAATTTGCTGCAAGTGGACTTGGATACGGGCATTATACCACTCGACTGTCACAGCTGATGGATGTGTGTGCTCATGAGGGCATTCCGTCCGGTTGCAGTATCCCAAAGCAACAAAGCTAAGACACGGAGAAAATGCAAGGGCTTTGCGACATGCGTCGTTTTCCTGTCTTACTCGACGTTGGAGGTGGGCATGGATAGCCTTTTGGGATATCTGTTTAAGTTCCAAGCCTGATACATATAAGCCACCAGCCTCGAGGTTGCAAGAAATGGATTTGTCGGCCCCGATAAAACGGCCAAGGAATGTGTTCGTTTTAATCAAGAACCTGTCCTCTGATAGTCGTTGGAAACCTAGCAAACCCTTGACGGCGTCAGATGCGTCGATTGGTTCAAGGACATATGCAAGCCCATCAAGAAGTCGGACGTATGTCAAAAACAACTGTAGAACATCCGTAAGTTTATCCACAGCCATGGTTTTGATGTGTGGTAGACTGCCAAAGTAATTATCGAGGCATAACAACGCTGCCGCCTTCTTGCCGGCTTGAGAGAAAGCTACACCTAATCTCGGTACGTTGACGCCTTTACTCATAACTGCCTTGAACATGATGATCTGGAATAAAAATATCCAGTGTATAAATGCTGAGTGTCTAAAATGGGTAGACAGATATCTGTACGAACCTCATTGCAGTCGTTATTATCGAGACAGGAGATATCAAGGGCAGTTGAAAGATCCAACAGCCTTGAAACAGTGTCGCTCTCTACAAGGGGCGTCGCAAGGGGTGCATTTTCCCATAACCCTCGGAGGATGTATTTGGTTGCTTTTTGCATTGACGACACATTTTTATGGTCTTCCAGCAAGACATCGACTGCGTCAAAAATTCGACCTTCTGCCAGGTGGAGGTCTGCCGCCTCGCCATACCTTTTGAGGGAATGGAGCAACTTTACGCGTGCAATATCGAGATCTCGAAATTCCAGGTATTCCAACTCATCTTCCTCCGTATCAAAAAGCGCGTGCGCCTTCCTGTTAATTGAGACACATAAGAGTTCAGCTTTAGGTTGACGTGTATGTTACGCACTCAAATTCTTGCCCCCGAAAATAATACAAGCGAGCAACATCTTTGATCCCCTGAACAACCTCCACCTGCATCTGCCCCTCGTTTGATCTTGCGATAGCCACAGCTTCGTCGAACAATCCTAGTTTCCTATAAAGTTTGGCCGAGCTGTCATATTCATGGGCTTCAAGATATATTTGTGCGGCCCGCAAGGTTTCTTTAGCCTCTTGAAAACAATCTCCTGCAACACGGAGGTAAACAAGCCTGTGTTTGTTGGCCTCGTTTGCGACAGTTATGAAAGCCTCCGCAGCTTGGTGAAATAGTCGCTGGCGAGACTCATTCGCTTGGCGCGAATCCCCGATGGCTTTCCGAGCTTTATCGCGAAGAAAGTAGGCATGAGATATTTCACTCTCACGGGGCATCGCAGCCCTGTCATAACAATGTTTTGCCTGGAGGTACTTCTTCCGATCAAAGAGCTCTTTTCCTTTAGTTGCCCATTCCGTAACTGATGACGAGACCGCGAGCCGTGGCATAACGGCGTCTGGAGTACAATTATACACTTGGTTCCTCATAGTCCAAAATATCTAAATTTCGGAGTGATATATATAGTATATCATGTTCATAAAGGGTGAAGCGTACCCTCATAGGCTCTCCCTTTTCCGAGCAATCTGCTATCCACAAATTTTTGCGGGCTCGTGTAATAGCAACATAGAGGGATTTTAGCTAAATTTTAGTAAGAGGTAGCACTTGCAAACCAGCATGTTATACTCACTTCCGGGCACACACCAGCGTGGCGCATTTCGTTAAATCTCGGGACGGGTACTCGGTGGGCGGGTTCTGGATCAATGTCGTTTAGAACCACACGCCATTTAGACAACTCCACACTGGAGTCTTCGAAGAAGTTGAATAATAGAACCTATTATTGCAACATCAGGCCCTGTTTCATGCGTTAGATAAGAACATTACATCATTGAATTCCAATCCTTTGCTTTCATAGAGAGTCCTGAATATTCCCTTAGCAGTGAGTTGGATACCTAATGACCAAGCCATCTCACATGATCAAACCTATATCCCCTACTTGCTCCCTGAGCCGGTCCCGAGATGTATCATCGCGAACAAGGATACCTAAGTAACAATTGCATCAAACTCTTTAGTGAAAAGGATCAACGAACATTGTTCAGCTCCAAATTCGATATGACTTCCGCTAAATGATAACTTAGTTCATTCCGATCTACTCAGGGGCCACGGTGAAACCTGCCTTGCTCCAAAAAGAAACTGTTCCTGGAAGAGAACTTAGTAACACCAAGAGAATGGCGAGATGACGCGTACATAGCGAACATTATCTGAGTCCCACCCGTTCAAAAATACTGGTTTAACACCATCAACAACGCCTTCTTCTCGTGCCAGGTTATCAATAGAATACGGCCAAAACTTGGTAATGAGATCAATAACCGAATGGGCGCAATTTATGATGCCCCCATGGGATCGGTAGTTGGTAGCGAGCTGAAACGTTTGAGGAGGTTTTCGCGCATGGTAAGATATGTCCGTCGGATCGGGATTACTCGTACGCTTTTTCTCCTTGAAATAGCAATCAGCCAAAGAAGATCATCCGATCGGGAGAAGCATACCTCGATCCGGAACAAGAAAGCCTTCAAATCATCAAACCTAAAGGAACTTCCGACCGAGATGGTTTGAGCTGTATCACCAGCCCAGAAAAGCCCATCTGCATTGTGACACAATGATCGCAGAACTGGGAAGGGCAGTTTATTGGGATTTTGGGATGAGGTATGGGGAGAGGGACTCACGCAGAGCATCCACCAATAAGTTATCTTGGGCTTCATCAACATATCTGATAGGGAAATTCGTTCAGGACTGAGCCATCTAGAGCAGGTTACACATTAGATATACTAACAGACGATCTATCTTCTTTCCTGGCATGCCCAGTTGTCCAAATGCTCTCAGGATGGCATGTGTTCTGGATGTCAATATTATCAAACAGCTAAATTATCGTTTTGTGTGATATTACCTGTCTGCCAAATCAAATCTATCTTTCTGCTTCTTGTGACTCAGGTAAGCCTCGAAGATAGTATATATGAGGCTCCGCTGAGTTGCAAATGTCGCCTGTGTTCGTTCACTAAGATTTTCGTACGTATGACGGTCCAAAAAACCTTGTGGAGAGGACAATGTTTCTTCTGAACCCATAATGACGCCTTTCACATGATTTATTTTAGCAAGAACTGAAGAGACAAAGATCATCCTACCCATTATTTCGCTGAAGATCAATGCAGGGTCTGGGCCATGGGAAGATTTAGTATGAAGTCATAATATACGGAGGACCCGCTTGTACCTTGTCCCTTGGTAAGGGTCTGGGAAAAATGGGGCCAATATTGGCTCAGGAAATCGTCGTACGAGATGAACGCGTATGGGACCCCAAGATTACTTGGGCGAGACAATGTTTCGAAATCCTCTTCTACTAGAGTGCACAACTGGATTGATGAGCATAGATGGAGAAACCATGTATTAGAACTTCAGGGCTGAGGTAGACGAAACGACTCACGCCGTCGAATGTGATGAATAGTGGAAAATGATCGTCCGATAGCTCGCTGAATTTCCTTGGAAGATCGCTTCGCCAGTTGAATATATCATCGTCATCAACAAGACTTAGTTCTTCAGGATGGAGCTTTCGAGATTGAGCTAGCATTTGAAGCTCCTGCGGAGATCTGCACGCAGCTTGTAGTGAATCTAAGAGCTTCAAAAAGTACTCCTCGACTTTTCCGGCCAAGACTCTGGATTTCGTTACAAATATTTGACGCGGCTTTGTCAAGGTATTGCTATGAAGTTGAAATGTTCGTTCAACCCAGAGCATCTTAAAAAGCATGGTTGTTGTCTTTCTGTGTGAAAAGGTCATAGGTACGCACATCATGAAGGGACGAGGAGAAATAGTGCTGTACTGACCCTGTTCCGCTTCTACCCAACACGTAGCACGAGAAGGGATATTCAATGATATCTCTCTCCTGAGGGCTATGCCCGAGATATTGAATATGGGAGTGAAAGGAGAAGACGGGGTAGCTCACGAGACCTGAAAAGGAAAGGCTACGTCAAGGTCCGCTAGGATGCCTATACCGTGCATAAGTTGATAATGAATCTTTCCATAAAAAAAGGACCGAGAAATCCCCACTGTGAAGCAATTCCTGTGTTTATTGTAGTTCAGGGGCGATGTTGGGCATGCCGCGGGGATTAGGGATCTCACCTGGGAGAACGTCAGGTATTTCTCAAGACTGGGAAAGAATATTTGAGGTGCGCCGCATAATCAAAAGCAAGCGAAAGAGCTCACACCAAAAGCGAATGTAACTAAGATTATCTCTGATGAATTTCATGAGCATCTATAGAAGAAATACATTCTCACTTGTTCAAGGTCATCTGGAGGAAGATCCAGAAAGGTGGGAGATGGGAATATTTCTGATTCTTCAAGTGGTGGAAAGGAGGCAGGCATGAAGACATTGTCGCCCGCACGTTGGGGTTGTTTCCGATAAGTGCACCTAGGTAAATGGTTAGCCTGACGAGTATGAGTTCCCATTTCGAAGCTTACCTCCGCTTATATTCCTTCCCTTTCTTCCCCAATTGGCGGCCAACAGAGTCCCATAGTCGACCGTCGAGTTGAGCATGGGTATATATTCCAAATATTTTGAGGACTACCGGAAGTGGGGTTATATACCATTAGAAGAACGGCGGCGACCACACACCTTGATATTCAATCTACGACTCGCTCTATGAGCATTTGCAAATATTTGAACTATAATAACAAACCTTGCTATCATAATTGGACATACAATCAACTTGATACTGCAATCGTGTCAGTGACGACTTACATCCGGGTCTGCAATCTTATTTGTTCACTTACCACAAGCCTCGAATCTCGAGTCATCTTTGCTTCGAAAATGGGAATCTCATTGTTCGGGTGGGGGCCGTTTAATCGCTTTTGGTTATCGTCAGAAAAATGGCCATTTGACAGCTCCCTACAAATACACATTGACTAAAATTCGAGAACACAAAGCAGACACTAACTTTATCTTTTTAATGATAATAGTGAATTTTTTGCGGTCCTTTCGACGAGCCTCTCGTAAATCACCATCGGCTCTTGTAGAGATGAGGATACGCCAATCTCCAAAACCTTCAGCACTGTTGAAGTGCAACGCTCTTTAGGTAAAATATAAGCAGGAAACATCAATAAATATGAAAGGTGCAAGGCAAACGATTTCAGAGGCTGAACCATTGGAAATGCTGATGGAACATTGGCAGACGGAATTACACTATTGCTGACAAGAGATGGTGTAGACTCGATGTCTCTGTGCAAATTTTGTGGAGTTTCTCCCGAAGGAATCATTATCGTCTTAATAGCATTTGCCATGTGTGGATCACGGATAGTTTCAATGTAGAACTATGAGCAGCTGACTTAGTCGTTGCAGCTGTCTTCCACGAATCTACACATACCTCGAGTATCGTTTTCAGAGTTGCCATGATATTAGAGACCGTCTTTTCCGCATCCCGACGATTGTCGGGGATAGGCTTCTTGAAGACTTCGAAAGGTTTGGCATCCACAACCCTTTTTGCATTCAGTCTTTTGGCCTGCTTCAATTTCTTCTGGCTGGGCTTGGCCTTCGTTAGCTTCGGGGATTCGGAAACTTGGTCCTCATCGAAGGTCATCTCTGAAAGGGACCGGAGGATAACTGGCGCTAAACTGACTAAATGATGATTTTCTGCCATGACGCGTTGAACGTCGTGCAGAAATGGAGTGGGGGGGAAAAGGAAGAAGACAGAAAGACGTTGTAAAAGTTTCGAAGCAAGAGAAGTTTGAAAGGCGCCAAGCTGGTTTGGAAATGACTCAAGGATCCATGTAGTAAGTGGTGTTGAATTACTTAGGCCTGGCGGCAATATATATCAGCTCATATGATTGAATGGTTTAAAGATATACTTGCCTGATAATATCAGCTCTATGTTGAGCGGGTCATCAAATAAGCCATCGAGGACAGCAGCATAGTTGCTTTGATTTAGGACACCTTCAAATTCGATCAGAGCATTATCAATGTCATTCGTGCAAGTGAAAAGATTTGGTTGTAATAATTTCGTGCAGTAAGCAAGCGTTCGTGGAGATATGGAGAGAGCCATGAGAACGCGGGGGCCGAGGCTGGGTCAAAGAATTCCCTTGACCAGTTATATAGACCGTCTAAACTTCGCTGGAGAAGGAGCTGCGGAAAACGTGTTCGAGCGCGTGCTTACGAGCGCCACATAGATGCTTTGTTGAAGGAAAGTCACAGGATTTTCAAGGTTCAGTCAATCTCCCAACCCCTAAGTCCATTATACCTGTCTAGTACAGTCCTGCGTCGGCAACTAAATCTAAGAGAGAAAGGAGTACCCTTTGAGAGTAAATATGGAAATGCACCGCATACTAGATTGGGAGCGGAGTCTCGAAGATATGAGCTTTCATGACAATGGAAATCTTAAATTTAGAATACAACTTCGTTTTGGCAAAATCGAATTATATAAATCAGAGATAGGTTAAATATATATGCTAAAATCACGACACACCATTTAACCAAAGCATATTCGCAGAAAGATGTGAGTTTGTCAAGAATATCTTAGAGTGTGCCTGAGGCGATGATCTCGAGTTGTGACTTTAAAGTTAGCACGTGCCACTGCCATAGCGGCGGAGTCGAAACGACTCCATCATTGCTGCGATCCACCACAGGCCACTTCTCCCGGTACTCAAGGTCATCTTCGTCTGGTGTTATTGACCAATACGAACCTTCAGGTGACAGATCTACTCCATATTCAAGATGCCCCCTCCGCATTACGACTTCCTCATCAAGGTAAGCTCGCCCCTGCATGATAGTATACTCTGGGCGGGCTAACAACAAGGCAATCTGAAGCTTCTCCTCATCGGAGACTCTGGTGTGCAATATGATTACAAATAAGTGGTATCATTAACTAATAAGTGGTTTATAGGCGTTGGTAAATCGTGTCTCCTGTTGCGCTTTTGTGACGACGCTTGGACACCGTCATTTATCACTACAATTGGGATTGACTTCAAGATCCGCACCATTGAATTGGATGGAAAGCGCATCAAACTTCAGATTGTATGTTTTCATCATACATCTATTATCACATTCAATTAATATGAATTACAAGTGGGACACAGCTGGCCAGGAACGGTTCAGAACCATAACGACGGCTTATTACCGTGGTGCGATGGGAATCCTCTTAGTGTATGATGTCACAGACGAGAGGTCTTTCAACAGTCAGTCCCACGTCGCCCATATCTTGCATCCCGCGTAATTTCGAATTCTATAGATATCCGCACGTGGCACTCTAACATCGAACAACACGCATCAGAGGGTGTCAATAAGATTCTCATCGGGAATAAATCGGATTGGACAGACAAGAAAGCGGTCACCGAGGAACAAGGGCGAGAGCTCGCAGACGAATTTGGTATCAAATTTATGGAAACTTCAGCGAAAATCAACGAAGGTGTTGAGGAAGCCTTCTTCACGCTCGCAAGGTAGACTTTTTCGTACTTGTATCTGCAAGGAAGCTGAGGACACATCTCAAGGGATATCAAAACTCGCTTGATTGACTCGCAAGCAGATGCCGCTGGAACCCAAGGCTCCTCACCCAGTGATGGGTCGGTTCGGGTAAACCAACCCACCACCCAACAGTCGCAGGGATGCTGTTGAGAAATGGCTATTTCATTCTCATGGATAAGTGGTCTATTACGCCTGTATGTCTCTAGATGCCCATACCGAACACCTTGATCACGTACTCGTACCAGCTTTTGTGGTTGGTATCTCTTTGATATCCCCGTATTCGTTGTTTACTATTATCCTGTCCATCTTTTGCAACTTAGGCTCTCTATCATATTGTAATACACTGCAATGGATATACAGGACGCTACGGAGCGTTACAAAACAGTGCAATTCAGGGGATGAAACCGCCATTCCAGTTACTTCCCCACCACTTCTTGATCCTTTCCCCCCCATACTCCTCATACTGAGCCCGAGTGACTCCAGCTGCTGAAAAGTCTTCCGTCCTACTGAATGCAGCCATACCCTTCCATGCGTCTATTGCTGCATTGTCGGCTAACTTGATTTCAATTGGCATTCCTGGTGGAAGTATTGGGCGCAGTGTTGCATAAATGCGTGGTACAAGTCCGTTGAGTTGAGATGGGCAACCCGTCAGGAAAACGTTCTGATCATATGAGGCGTAAGTTCGACATGAATTTGAATGTCAGGAAGCAACGGACTTGAACCAGCCGGCCTTTATCCGCATCTGTGAATCTCGCGAGTACGTTTTGAATAACCTCTCCTAGTCCTGCCGAGTCAACGCCTGCCATACCAGGCGAAAACCACGTTTCGCATACTCTCCATCGCTCTGTGTTCAGATGTATTCTTGTATTACCTTCCGCGAAAATTCTTTTGAATAACGAGGATATACGTGAGGCGCTCAATACGCACCTTCAATATTACCCTCCTCGTAAGGTCGTTTGAAGGCAGAAATCAATGCTGAACGCTGGTTAGTAATTGACGCGTGGGTATGTTGGTTCGTAAAAGTCGGATCATATGCTAGAAGTTTTTGTTCAACGCTTTGTAGCTGAATTATGTCTTCTTCCTCATCCGATGATACAGTTGCTGCATTCTACAATCCGGTAAGTACCAAACCATTGTGTGGATTTATTGCCTACGATTTTGCGGTAGATCGCCCAATCAGCGTCATCAGCTCCAAACATGTCCTCTGAAGAGATTAAAGGATGAATCCTAGATTCAAGGCATATGAAATACACTAACCGCCTCCGCCTTTCCTTTTTTTCTTCGGCATCCGATCATCAGCAGCTAGGTTCGCAATGCTTTTCATTCTTGCCTGTGCCGCTGCACTTTTTCGGTCACTTAGCGCAGCCTTCCTCCTCGCCCTGTCTTTAATTTTATTCATTAATGCCTGGGAGTGGTCGACTGAATGATCGGGCACAACACATTGCAGAAGGAAACAAACCTCTTGTTCCTGCCTCATCCTTCTTGCCCATCCATTGAGATCCATCTCTCTTTCCTCCTCTTCCTTCTTCTCCTCTCTTTCTTTCTCCTCTCTTTCTCGCTCCTTCTCGCGCCTAGCACGCGCCCGTGCTTCGAAACCAGCTTTCATAAGTTTCTGCTTTTTCTTTTCCTTTAAGCCTTCTTCATCCAACTACCGTTGAGCGGATGGTCATCATGAGTCAAGCAATAGATGAAACAAGACTAACGTCGGCATCAGGAACATCGACAAGGGGAAACGACGGTTCCTCCTATCAAGTGGATAGGGTGAGATGTTCACGTCAGAGGCTAGGGGAAGACCTACGACTATGTCATCGCCATCTGCTTCTTTCTTCCGCGCCTTTTTGACGTCGGTCTCCAACTTTCTGATGGTCTCGTCAAGCCCTGCGTCATCGTCAAAGCCTTCAGTTTGTAACTTGTTCTAAAGGCCCACGATGTGATAAAATAAATGTAAGATTTGAAATAACATACTGTCCACTCTCTCTTCCCGTCCTGGCCTCGCCCATCCCTTAGATTCAAGAGATACTGGAGGTCGGTTTCCTTTTGGACGAGCTATTTGTTTTATGTAAATCACCGTGATAGGTGATAAAGAAGGCTCTTGTACCTTTTCTAATCTTGTTTTAGCAGCAAGCTCTTGGAGCTTTCGGCCTTGCTCCTTTCGTTTTTCAGCAATTCTAGCTAACTCTTCCTCCGATTTTTCTTCGACTACAGGAATAACGAAAGGAAACTGCACAACAAATTCATTATCACGAAGGCTTTCAGGGCTTTTCAGGTTTCGCAGCTGTTGGGGGTAGTCAGTGGCAAATTGCCCAAAACTCTGCAGCATCCACTAAGTACATTCATTAGCCTGAAGCTTGGCTAGACTGATAGAACATTACATTTGATTGCAGGGATGTTACTCTTGTTGGGAAGCTGGGATATTTTAGTTGAATAAGTTTGAGCAGGTACTCGGACGCCTGAGAGGCACCCCATGGTATCCTGTTCAATATTGTGAGTTGAAGATTTTAGAGTTTAGTTAAAACAAACCGTTTAGCATGACTCATGATCCCTTTACCTCCCAAGATGGGGATGACTGAGGTCGAAGCAGTGTTGAAAGAAATAACGAGGCCATCGGATGTAAAGGGCATTTCCGAAGGTGTCAAATTATTCTGGTAAAAAGACATCACGCCGTCAACACAATACGCCAATGATGGCACGGAGTATTGTTCAAACATGAGTTCTGACGTTACTGTTTGGGTCTTAGAATGACGTGAAGAACAGAGTACAGAGTGAACCCACATGATCTGGAGTGTAAAGGGGTGCATAATCGTTCTGTCATTAAAATCGGGTGGTCGACGGATGACGCATCAACACCGAGATTGATAAAGGCATAGTCTAGGGCGTTTTCCTACGTCTCCAAAATGTCGCGTCCATTTACGTCGTACACCGAGAAATAATGAATGACACACCAAAGCGTCGAAATTCAGCAACACATCTCCTTCCCAAGGTGTCCTTGCTTGTCCTTTCGCCCCACTCTCTGCATCAATTGCTTCGCCAAATAACAACAGGGGTTTGTTATTTCTGCGTTCCTTGTACTTCGCCACCGCATTGATTCCAACTTGGGGTTTTTGAGATGTCGAGAAGCCCCATCGGAGGGTAGTGGACCCATTGTCAATAATGAGAGGTGTGTGTTGCGAGCGATGATCATCGTACGATTCAAGAACTGGCGGGAGTGAAGGCGGTGATGGGGTTGGTAGGGGGTATACACGCAACCCATCCATCTGGGATATTACGGAATACAAGGAATTCGTTTCCATTGAGAGACGGGGTTAGACAGCTTGGGCCACCTCTGTATATTAGTTCAAGCTGAAGCCGCTGAGCAGCCGTGAATAGCGCGTTGTTTGCTTGTCAGGTTCTTGATAAACATTACGATTGACTTCCAACGTCTTCAACGTTTCGGTGGCGCGTTAAAATCTTCGTTACTCCCACAAATTTCAATACTAAAGGACACATAGCTCTCCCCTTTACTATACCCGAAACGAAGCTTTGTGCAAAATGGCATCCGACTTATCGGCTTTGTTAACCTCTTCCAAGAGTCTAACTTCTCACCTCTCGAGACCTGATCTCCCCTCCGTGCACTTGTCTTTGGATCAGGTTGAGGCGCAATCGCGTCGTCTTGTATCACGACAGCCAGGAACCTCGAATGATACCGATCGAGCGTAAGTTTGTCTATCTTCGGGGAAACCTAAGCAGATGTCTTGCCTTATAGAAACTACCTCCTTGCACAAGCACACGTCGACGCATCCGCGCTTTCCAATTCTATTGCTCATTTAAACACTTCCACCACATTCTCACCCCTACAACCATTACAAGACACGGATGTCGCTGGATATCTTCGACATGCTCATGAACAGAACCTTATATCTACGATAGAAGAAGGGAGGAAAGAAACCCAGGAGGAATTTTATCGTGTCCTTGAGGAACGTAGCCAGCGTGACTGGGAAGCTAAGAAGAAGCGCGTGTTTGAGGAGCTTGGTGGCCGGGTTGGCGGGGAAAACAAAGCCATGGCTGAGCTAAAGAAGAGCACACATGGGAAGAGCAGTCTTCTAGTGAGTGTCTGCTAATATTCCTTGCGGAGGGTCTTACGACGTATTACAGTCGAGCGTTGCTCCGAGTCTCACTCTGCAAATGCAAAGCAAAATGATGGCATACGACCGTGTCATCTCGGAATTGAATGCCGCTCGACTCCGTGGAACGTCCTACCCTATTGTACATTCCCTTATTTCCGCGTCGTTAGCCGTGAATTCTGATGTGAGTGGGCAAATTCGGGGGAGTTGACACCCTAACATTACTCTAGTCGAGATCAATGCAAATGACACAAAACTTCCACGTTCTAAGTAAAATCACGACGGAACCACCCGCCCTCCCTCCCGTTGAACATGCGGGAGCCCACATCCTCAATGCTCCGCTTTTTGAGCGAAAACACGCCCGGGTATATCTAGGTGATCCCGAATCACGCGATGCAAATGCCCTGCGGCGACAGATTGCAAAGGGATCGAGAGAGGCATTGGAAGAACAGTATTGGGATGTTTTAGAGCGTACTGTGCAAGCCAGACCAGCAGAAGCTCGGTTGGGAGGAGATCCAAGTATTGCTAACAAAGTTAGGGCGTTCCTCTTTGTCCGGTACTACAGGAATGGAGAATGGGAAGACCGCATCGAGGTGGGAATCATTACAAGTGTTATCGCATTCCTCTATTTGCTTAAAATGGGGGCATTAGCTTGTAGCGGGTCAACCACTTTGGGCCAGACTCTTTTATCTCGTGCGCACGGGGCATGTTCGAGAAGCTCTGGATGAGGCTTTACACTTCCAGCAAGTCATCGAGCGCCGAGAAGCAAGCTTCGTGAATCACTTCAGGACATGGATAGAATCACCAGATCGAAAGTATGTCTTTCATATATCTCTTGTCAGAACCTCACTTAGTCCTTCCCCACCAGACTGCCGAAACCTCACCGCGATCATTTACAAGCCGTATATAATGCTCATATGTTACACTCTGCCACTGCAGATCCGTTCAAACTTGCTTTGTACAAACTAATGGGAAAACTTGAACCATCAAGGAGGAGTGTACCACATGTAACGACAACGACAGAAGATTGGCTTTGGTTCCAACTTGCAATGGTTAGTCAT
>CEMJ01392399.1:25128-37822 GCA_900068955.1 Clitocybe nebularis | reverse complement strand
TCACCTTCATACTCATCCTCACCTTTCTCTTCAATCACATCTATACTTGTATCTGGGGCATTTTTCTGTTGAACATCAATTAATAACAAAATTATCAATTATTCTATGATATAACTCACATAATACATGGCCGTCCAATATCCAGTCCAGTACATGGCTTCCATAGCACGCGCGAAGGCTTCATCTTGGCTGACCCGAGAACCTGGTGGCTTTTGTGCATAACGTGGTGTATAGTTGGGTCCCTGGAAGGAGGGATGGGGAGGAACAGGAATGTTCAATGATGGGTCGTGGGTGGGCACATAGGTATCGAAGTTTAGGGGTTGGGAATCGTCTTGCATATCTCCCATAGCTTCTTCGGAGTGTACTGCGGTCGGTGGAAGGGAATGAGCAGTATCTTTCTCTGTGGAAGCTTGTTTTGAGGGCGTAGGGGGTACATTATACCACCTGAAAATGGATAATCAGCGGTACTAAGATTGAAGCTTTTGGTGTCCTTACAAAGGTGATTGGTGAACCGGCTCTGTTTTCCAGTCCTTATCCGGTCCGTTATAAGCCTCGTATTCTTCTGTAGCGGCGTTCCAGGCATTAATTAGTGCAGAGTCATCCCAGATCTCATCGTAGGTCAACTCGCGACTATCATCATCTTGCTTGCCACCTTCCTCTCCATTTTTCACAGAAGGGCTTGTATTGTGGCCGTGGTTGTTATCGTTCGTGCTAACCTTGAATTCTCGCCGTCGTGGTTGTGACGGCTGTTTGGATTTTTGGTTGGACCATTTTCGTTTTTTGGATGGGGGAGGGTTGGTTGAAGGAGACGTTGAGGGACCATCTTGATAAGGTAGAGTGATGTCGTCGTAGGATACTACGGTCCTCATCCCAGGATTCATATTAGCGTAGATCGGCCTGAAGTGTATCAAGTTAGCATCCGTCTTGGAGTTTGGCAAAGCCTCCCGTTCCAAATATGTTTAGAGAAAAATACAGTTGATCATGGGAATTGCACGTCCATCCTTTTGACAAGTTCTTGACAAGTTCTTGACTAAATATGTTGGTACAGGGATCGGAGTACAACATGTACATATATATATCACCAAACAGAATCCTCTTCAGCCCATCCTCCCTTGTCTCTGATCCCGGAGCTTCCAAGTTTAGTTTTCCCTCTAGACTTGCGGCCGTTGAGCTCCTTGTACATGCCGCGCATTTCCACCTTGCCGGGTTTACCAATGGTTTCTGCTTCTAATTTCCACTGCTCTTCCTTTAACTCTCGTGGAGTCTGGTAACCTGATAATGAAGGGGAAGTGTATCCAGAAGCCGGAGAAAAACTGGAGGATGTAGGCGAGCGGTCTCCCGCAGTTTTCAGATGTGTGATGCGCTGGATACAGATAAGCACTAAGGATTAGAGATGAGGCAAAGTTACTTGCCCAATTCTGCTTTGACTCCCGCCTTGTCCATTTTCCTGGGGGTAAACTATCATCGTGGAAGTTATCCTTCCGATAGTGTTGGAACCATACTAGATGATGATTGAGACCCGACATGAGTGCTGGGTAGCGTTACCTACTGTAATTGATAGTTTGGCTTCGGTTCCACTTTTTTGATACTAGCGCGCACTTTGCTAGATCCCGTATGGGTAAGCGCGCAAATATCCGCTGTGAAACCTCTGTAGGAAAGGCCTTGAGAGGGTCCCGGCGTGAAGAGGAGATATGTAAAGGCCCTTTAAGTGGGCGAGAGGCTGCGCCTCGTGTTGGTGAAGAAGGGCGGGTGCGCGCGGGAGTGCCTGGAAGCGAAACCTAGGGGTGAAATGGCGTGAAAGATAGAAGAGAGATTGACAGCGAACGAACCACGGCGACGATATCATCATCTGAATCATCCTTATCGATATTTGAGTGGGATCGCTGAGATATTTCGACAGTGCTTAGTCTTTTCTCTATGGCTAGAGAATCTGCGGTATGGGAGCGCAGGACGCCCTGGAGCAAGCTCATTGCTAGAGTCAGTTGGAAAGGGAGAATGAGTCTACAGCCCCCCTTATCAGACTTATCCGATGACAAACATCATGATGACATCATAACCAGCCTTTGCGGAACAAAAAATAATTAATAATAAATGTATCCTCTAAATACCTGTGAACAGTGACCAGACGCCCTTTGCATACGACACAACCTCGTCCGCCCCCAGCTTACTTTCCCCAAAAATCCGGTCAACGAATGTAATCGGTATCTCCCCCACGCTGTATCCAAGTGCCCGTGCACGCACCATCATCTCCATCTGGAATACATAGCCTTTTGATTGTGTCACCGTGATAATGTGTTGCAGAACCGGTAGTCGGTACAGCCTAAAGTCGTCTCTTAGGCCACTAGTATCTCACCGGAGTTCTGTATCATACCTAAAGCTCCCTGTCAGATCGCTGACCCCTGGGTTCAACACAGTGTCCGCCAGGAAGTTTGCTCCTCTCGATACAAGTTTTCTCCTCAAGTCCCAACCATGCACACCGCCCGGGGTAGCATCAGATGTATTGGGCTTCGCGACCGCGCGATATCGTGTACCAGTCACAATGTCAAGATTATGTGCTTGCTGTAGTCTATAAAGTTCAGCGTTTGTGGGGATATCAAAGCGTTGTCAGAGAAGATAGGTACCGAATAAATTGAGGAATGAATTTGGGCTATTTCAGGGTGTTACTTTCGTCAATAAAAAACCATCATTGAATGGGGCATACGTGGTGAGAAAAGTCGGCGTCCATGATGATAACGAAGTCCCCAGTACAGAAGTTCAAACCATGAATATAGGCTGTTCTGAGCAGCCAATTCAGGAATCACATTTCGGATTCAGGGGAAAGGTTCTCACCCTAGACCCAATTTACCAGAGCGAGGTTTTAAGACCTGCGTGAGGAAGATAAGGTTAGAGATCCTGGACAAGTACACGAAATACGTACAATTTTATCCTCTCCGTACACCGTCGCGAGTTGCTTCGCTACCTCTTGAGTGCCATCAGGGCTCGCGTCATCCACAATGATGATTTCCCACTCAAGGCCTCTAGAAGTCTTCAGCATGAGTTCAATTTGTGGGGTACATTACACGCTATGAGACGCACTGTTCCGCAAAGACTTTGGCAAGTAGCCAGATAATTACGGGTAAATTCTTGCGTTCGTTGTAAGTTGGAAGAATGACTGAATACTTGTGGGTATCTGGAGTGGCAAATTGACCTTGCATGTTGAGGGATACTGGACTTGCGAAAGGGTTCATCAAAAGGGCATGGTCAGTGTGACGTGTCCATAGCACGATCGGTCACAGTCAAATTCAAAGTTTTTGTTGTCGATACGGGCAAGGACGGTTCAAGTCGATGGTCCTCTCTTCTCCTCCTTCGTCTGACTCGGATAATACATCCAGCCACCGCTCAGCTAATGTCTTGAGCCCCGCAATTATCCGTCTCAAAGGCTTACTACGCCAGATCTGTCGCATCACGACCTCCGATGGACGTATTTTCATCGGGACGTTTGCGGGTACTGATCAGCCTCTCAACGTCCTCCTCATTAACACAGAGGAGTATCGTCCTGGGTCAGATGAAATCCCCGAAGGTAGATACGTTGGTCAGGTGGTGATTCCATGGAAGCTTGTGGTTAAGGTTGAGATTGAGGGACAGGCGGCCGGCGGAGCCAATGGAATGCAACAATCTCAAGCGTTCAACGAGATGTACTTTTGAGATTGGCTCTTGATGTGATATGAGTGTGGGTTTTCAAGAGGTACCATTTGATTTCTTCCCGGGTCGCTTTCGTGTTACTAAGGTATTGTGTGTGTACAATAGTTCTCTCTAACCCGAGTGAATTGATGCGGAGCTTCACGTTGAGGACAATCTTTACAACGAGTTGAACAGCCGGGTAACGTTCCTCTACAAATTTCACCCGCAGAAGCTCAGGAAACTGGGTTTCTGGTGTCGCGCGGTACATTACCACTATAAGTCAGGTGAGGTAGAGAAACCGTCATGTGCGTTCATTGTCTTCCTTCTTTCCATACAATTGATGTTATACTTAGGGAGAGTGTTGAATTCCCCGGGGGGAGAAACTACGGAGGCTCACCGTCCACCTACGAGTCGTTCTCATGCAATACTTGTAAAATAGATCAAGGAAACCGACAGGATTATTTCCTCGGCTCGAACGTCTGGGCTCACAAATATATATATTTCTCTATATTTATTGCCCCGCAGTTCTCCCGCTGTCGAGGCTAACCGATTATTTTCCGCAGAGTTTGCGATGGTTTAAATTTGCGTAGGAAGGGAATGAGTTGGCACGTCCCTGCCATGTTACTCAACAAATTCTCGAGGTTGGCCTCGTTGGCTATTATTGCGCTCACGTTCGTGAAAGCAGATAACTTGCCAATATACACGGATGGCGCGCTTGCATCGGGTTGGGAGAATTGGAGTTGGAGTAGCACCATTGACTTCGCCGCCACAGACCTTTTCGTTGGCACCAGCAGCATGTCTGTAGACTCTAGCGCGTGGGCCGCGCTTTCCGTAAAATTGGAGGGCACATTCCCAACCTACGCAGGTCTGACGTTTGACATTGCGGTAGGCGTCGGTGTATAAGTTAGTTTCAAGGATTAATTCAATGTCCTTTCCTCAGGGTGCCCAACCAGACATGTCGATTCAGATACAATCTTCCACTGACAATACACAGTCGCCGTCGATTCCCCTTTCGGCGTTTGGGAAGACGATTTCAGCAAGCGAATTCACTACTTTGGTGATCGATTTCAACTCTCTTCCAGGTACTGGAGCCCAACTAGTGCGTGACGGATTCTGCTTTTATAAATCGGTTTGCTGACTCGCAACTTTATGTCAGGGTAATGGTACCTGGGACCGCATTACTTTCCAGGCCGGAGGGAACGGTGCAATTGTGAGGCGCATCGTTTTTTTGGTTAAAAACAATAGCTAACAAACGTACAGTATCACATAGATAATATCGCCCTTCTCAGTGTAGGTTTTTGGTGCTTGTTACGGACCAAGTGATGCTGACAACCGTCTTTTCTAGTCTATTTTTATTGCTCCTGAATTCTTGAGTGCGGAACCATTCGCGAATAACGTTATCGCTGTCACCACGGTTGGAGCGATAGATTTGACCACCGTAAAGGTGTCATTGAATTCTCAAGTACGTCAAATTATTTAAAGCCCTCGGGTTGCATCTGACGTGCACACAAGCCTGTCAAAATATCAGGCCAGAGTACCTATGTACCTGTGGATACTCCTTCGAAAACCATCACATATTTCAATCTGGCATCATCTCTCGCCCCAGGGCCACTTGTCATCAATGCTGGCAACACTACCTTCAAGCACACCCTACCCGCAGTCCAATACGGAAGGTAACTTGTCTGACTCTGCTTGGGGTTTAAGATATTGATCTGTGGGGTTTTTCAGCATCGTCCAGGCGGTAAACTACCCAATCAACCCCTATGTCTACGGTGTCAACTTCCCAACAGGCGCGAGCTATATTAAAAACTTGGGAATACCCATGTCTCGCTGGGGAGGTAACGCTGTAACGGCGTACAACCCGTTTGGCGGGTTTACAAATGCAGGGAATGACTGGTATTTCGAGAACCGTGCGAGCGACAGTGCAGATGATTGGATTGGTACGGTCAAGGGTGCTGGATCGGATACAATGTTAACCATCCCCGCGTACGTCTATGATCTAGTTTCCCCTATCGATTGTTAAGCCTTCAACGCAGGCTTGATTGGGTTTCCAAAGACACTACGTCTTATTCTTATCCAAGGACCGTATACCCAGGTTGGTATAAATGAAGATTCCGTCACTCACCGCACATCTTCTGATTTTTTCAAATAACAGACCAGGCTGCGTATGACCCTTACAATAGTGACGCCGGCAACGGGTTGTTCCCGAATGGGTCCTATATTACACCAGTACCCGATCCAAACAATGCATACACACCTTGGAATACCACTGCGGTCAAGACATGGCTTTCTGGCCTTGTCAACAAGCCAGCCATTGTGACAATTGACAACGAGATGGAAATTGCGAGCAATACTCACCAAGACATGCATCCAGAGTATGATGAGCATTTGTCTTTGTAGCGGTGGTACTCACAGCTTCTTACAGGCCTATGAGTTACGACGAAGAACTCCGACGCGTCGTGGAATTCTCTATAGCCGCTAAATCAGCACTCCCCAATGTTCTCGTCGCGGCGCCTTCGACTTGCTCATGGTGGTTCTGTCAGTTTTCTTCATCTCCGTCAGCCGTAATATCAACTGATACATTGTCAGACTGGACGAGCAGCATCGGATATACCGACAATGCAGCACATTACAACATCGACTTCCTTCCCTGGTTTTTGGCTGAAATGAAGAAGCAAGAGAAGACCGTTGGGAAAAGGCTCCTGGATTATCTCGACATTCATTATTACTTCCAGGCTGACACAAGCTCCAACAACGCCACAGCGAAGGCCCTCCGTCTGAGAGCCACCCGAAGTCTCTGGGTGAGTGGCCAATTAGACTTCTCTTGTTATCGTCGGGCTGACAGTGTTACAGGACCCGTCGTATGTAGATGAATCATGGGTTGGGGTCTCCCCGCAGAACCACCAATGGAATCCCACAGCCGTGGATCTCATTCCTCGTTTCAAAACCCTTATTGACATAAACTATCCCGGGACAAAACTTTCCATCAGCGAGTGGAGCTCGACCAACGATAACGACATCACTGGTGGCCTCGTCACTGTCGATATGCTGGGAATCTTCGGTAAATACAAGGTAGATAGTGCGACTTATTGGGCCACTCCGGATGAGTTGGGCCCCGTGGGATTGGCTTATTGGCTCTATCGAGGGTAGGTTGCGACAGCTCGCACACGATATCGCATAAAATAACAATGCTTCACAGATACGGGACGTACTTTGGGAAATCGAGCGCCCAAGTCAATCTTGCCACTCCTAATCCAAACACTCTGGGCGTCTATGCTGGGACGGATGGTGGAAAAACATTGTCGCTAGTCATCGTAAACAAGGACCCTTCTACCCCAGTAGCGATGGACCTGTCGAATGTGCCAGCTGGTACTTACTTTATGCGTCACTATGGTGGAGCAGCAGGAATTGCCAAGTGGCAGGTAAGCACGAATCGGAGTATCTGGTATTGGTTGTATGAACTCACGGTATCCATGTAGACAACGATAACTATCAAGTCAAGCCAGTACATCGTTGTTCCCCCGTATACCGCAATATTCCTCAAACAGAAATAGCTTCTCGTGGGTTAGCAAGTTTACGTAGGGTTTACTATGACTTTAGCTATCTTGTAAGAAAACACAATTATACAAAGAAAGGCTTGAATACTAGATGAAGGTGTTTACACGTTCACATTTGAGGTTGGCGAGATCAATGACCCATACATACGATTCAGCCATGATCACTATTATTGTTCAACCGCACCTTACATTATTTGTACACTATCTCTTGAAGAACGAAATGAACGCGAGGGTCAACCGGCGGCCTTGGCCTGAGCTTCATATGCTGCCCTAACCTGCTTTATGAAAGCATAGATATCCCAGGAATTATTGAGAGCATCAACCAAAATTGGTAAGGACGTAAGGGGCGGTGACGAGGTAAGGACTGCATCCGAGTTAGATCTCTATGCGCTGAAAAGATAGAAACGTTCTCGCCTTTATAGCTTCGTTCTGTCATATTAATTACAAAACTGAACTCGCGCTCGGGGTCAGCAGGGTCGACGTGACCAAAGCGAATGAGAAGTTGATCCTTTTCAACTCCTTCGACAATACAAGACAGTCGACGCTGGCAGGCGTCAAGCTCAGGTGATATGCGTGAGGCATGTGTGCTCAGTATTGATCGCTCCGTGTTTCGCTCTACCCTGGGTCATGAAATGTGATATAAACAAGACGACAGACCTCCACGAACCTCGTTGCAGGTTTGCCGTGATTGCACGATATTGTTCGATTTCAGCCTCGATAGAGGAGCACCTCTCCTTCAAAGAAGCGAGCTGGCGCTTGAATGCGGCCACAGATAATTCGGCATCTTTCCGCTCTTCTTTCTCTCTTTCCAAGTCTGTTGTCTGTTTAACGGCTCAAGTGGAAATTCAATCGGGACATGGACATACCTGCAACCAGCTCTATCTCCTTTAGTTTACATTGGTTGGTCTCCGACTCTACGGCCTGAGTTCTCTCGAAGATCTTCTTCTTCTCGGCAGCTTGGTTGGTCCGTCGATCAGAAATAGTAGCAATGGCACGGTTCTTGTAGTTTGCAACGGCCTTAAGAAAACTTCGCGTCGAATTTTCGTACACATCGATTTTGAGGTCAATGCGAGGGTTTTGTTCAGCAAGTACCGAGGCGAGATCGATCTGGGGGAGACGAAGAACGTGAACCATGGTAGAGACGCGATTGATCATGTGACCCTAGTTAGGAATGGTTCACGTCGCGATGATAACATTCCGATATATCATTCAAGTGAAATCAAGTCACTACTTTCCTCATCGTCGTTGCCGATGCTATCGAATCGCGCACAGCAGCCAATTCCTTCTTCAGATGTACAAGGACAACCTCCAAAAACTGCCAATCCGGACACGAGTGCGCCATCGTCACCATCAAAGAATATAGCAGGGCTCCCGCCACAAAGCAAACAGAATAACTTTCCATATTACCGTGATATCCACATGGAAACGGCAAAAGGCCTGAACACAGTAGGAAACTACTCAGACATTCATATGGGCACCGCGAAAGGCTTAACACTCGGCAACGATATTACGATGGAAACCGCAAGGGGTGGTGGAACAACTCTCAAACAAGGAGGATTCCAGATGTGGGAGAGGGAACTGCTGGATAGCTCAGAAGTCAAGCGTAAAGCGACAGTCGCTCAGCTGTGTAAGGCTCAGCATCATCTGTCAAGATATCTCACTGATATACCCCTCTCAGACTTTCTCGACTACTATTTTCAGACCTTGGGATATCTAGCATCGAGAAAAGAACGACGAGCAACATTTGACAAAGACACAGCTGCTCGCGATCTTAGAGCCAGCGAATATGCTAAGGAGTTCAAATCGTACTGCGGCCGCGAACGCGTCCTATTGCGAAGGCGCCGGACGAAGCTCAAAGTTGACCAATTCCACATAATTGCCCAGGTTGGGCAAGGAGGGTATGGGGAGGTCTTTTTGGCGAGAAAACAAGAGACGGGAGAGGTATGTGCGTTGAAAAAGATGAAAAAAAGGACATTGTTCAAGATGGACGAGGTACATTTCTCCATTTCTTAGGTACAGCGGAAGTTAAATACAGCTTTGTTTTGCAGATTCGACATGTCCTAGTCGAACGTGATATCCTGACCGCCACGAAGACCCCGTGGCTCGTTCGCCTTTTGTACGCTTTCCAAGACCCCCAATATGTCTATCTCGCCATGGAATATGTCCCAGGAGGTGACTTCCGTACTCTACTCAACAACTCGGGCGTGCTAAAGGAAGAGCATGCTCGCTTCTACATCAGCGAAATGTTCGCTGCCGTTACGGAATTGCACAAGCTTGGGTATATCCATCGCGACCTTAAGCCTGAGGTGCAACTTTATATTACCGTGTCTAAACCCCAGATCATAACACTCTATTCATAGAATTTTTTGGTGGATGGAACGGGACACGTAAAACTCACCGATTTTGGTCTCGCCACGGGGGCCCTGAATCCGAAACGCATAGAATCTCTCAAAGTTAAGGTAGGGCTCAAACTTGTTTCCCTCAAGTTTGAAATCTAGCTAACGATACATGTCAGCTCGACAAAGTCAAGGACAATCAGATCATCCATCGTTCTACTCTTGAACGCCGCTCCATCTATCGTTCTATCAGAAACGAAGATCCTAGATATGCAGACTCCATAGTTGGGTCTCCCGACTATATGGTAGAGACTCCTCCATCCTGCATGATAGTAACATACGATTGAATTATTTGCAAATTAGGCCCCCGAGGTTCTTCGAGGGAAACCTTACACCTATTCGGTGGACTATTGGTCTCTCGGCTGTATTCTATTCGAATTCCTCGCCGGGTTCCCTCCGTTCAGCGGGAGCACACCAGAAGAAACCTGGACTAACCTAAAAAATTGGACCAAAGTACTCCGCAGGCCGGAGTACGACAAGCCTGAGGACCTCATCTTCAATCTCACGGACATTGCGTGGGATGCCGTGACTCGGTAAGCATACACCTTGTCACCTGTATCAAAGCACCCAACTAACCTCGACCTCAGCCTCATCTCCCACGCCAGCGTCCGCTACTCAACACTTGCACAAGTCACGGACCACCCATTCTTTGCCAAAGTCAAATGGGAAGATCTTCGTGCTGTTCGGGCGCCCTTTGTCCCCGCCTTGGATTCCGAAGTCGACACAGGTTACTACGACGACTTTACCTCTCTGGAAGATATGGCGAAGTATGCGGAGGTAAAGGAGAAACAGAAAAACGTTGATCGAGTGAAAGAGAAGGAAGAGCCCTTCGGACGTGGGGTTTGGGTTGGATTTACATTTGGCAAGAATGGGCCTGGGCCAAAGACTGGGATGGGTGGTGGGTATGACGACGGTGCGCTTGCGACGATTTTTTAAAAGAGGTGTCCCTTTTCCTTTTCCCCCTAATACCTGTACTGGCCTGCTTCAGAGTTTAGATACCCTTATATCCTATTTTCCTCTACATGCATCAACATCGTGTATCATCCTGGAACCACCGCATGTAAAGCCTCTTTGGATGTTTCATACCATGTAATGCCACTTGTAGATTACTTCCGACGCGTCCCATGTTGTCAATTAATTTAAGCCCCTCCATGAACGAAATGATTTGTATTCCATTCGGGGTCAGGTTTTCAACCCCAATTTTGTAATGAAATACACCAGCTATCGATATAAACGCAAATAGACATATGGGGGGTGAGTAGGGCCGAGGGTGTGGTTTGGGGGAAGGAGGTCACAAGTACGAGACAAAGTCCAGGGAAGCATGACAACTGGTGAATGGGACAAGACAGAACGCAAGGGAACAAAGATACGGAGAGCGAGCGCCTGATTAAAGTTGAGAGGGCCTGATTACAAAGGGTTTTAAGAGCACATAGGCTCGGTAGTGGTGGGTACATGCAGCGGATCCACAGGAAAAAATGAACGTGTTGACATGCATAAAAAGTTTGTCGTGAATCCCAGGAGAGGGATCAAAAGCATAAATGACATGAAAGCAAATGAATTCAACACTGTGAGGGTCACCAAATTAGCAGAAGCCAGAGTGAGAGGGGAAATAGACCCACGGTGATCCAATCTACCTGCTAGTATGACAGCTGGCGATATTCACCGGCGGGCTGGGATACGGATAACGTTCCTGCGTTGCGTGGTAGGCTGAACCCATTCCTTTCGTTCAAACTGATGGGAGCGGAAATTAACAAGCCGGTATTGGATAGGAAATGAAGGTCTCACCCTCGGTCGTTTTTCGAATTCGTCAGTAGCACTTCCGGAGACCTCGTATGATTTGCGCTTGATGCGAATCACAACTGGTCCATCATCATTCTAGAATAGCACCATTGTGAACAAGGTGACAAAGAACAATCAGAGAAGCGATACTGACGGGAGTAGCGGGCCCTGAAGAGGACTGAGTGCCGGAAGTTGAATTGTCTGAATCAGAGCTGGGGGAAGAGATGTCCATATTCCAATCTATTTCTGCCTCGTCGATGGGAACGTCTAGTGGCTGCCAGTCTTGTATGCCTAAAGGAACTGAGACGTTGACAGGAACATCCATAGACACATCGGGGCACAAAGATAGAGTGCCTTCTTCATCATCAGGGGACCACATCGATACAGAGCGTACGAGCTTGCTTCTGAGAATGGTTGAAGCAACGGCGGGTGAAGAAAGCGAGACGGAAGTTAAATGGGATGTGGAGGGTGTCACCGAGATGGTGCTCGTTGTACCATTGGGAGTCGTTTGAGTTACGGCTCCTGGAATGATGCACCTGAGAGCAGGTCGCTTCTTCAAGGGAGATTTACCATCAAGAACCTTGAGCTCCTGGGCTTGCATCCTGATAGTCTCCAACGTTGGACTGGGGGTGATGTTCGGTACCACCTGAGACACAGGGGATACACCAGTGTCTAGGATGGGCAAGGGGACAACGCTGATTTGCTTTTGTTCGCAACGAACAGCCTTGTGAATATCAACTTTGAGCCCAAGCCGTTGGGCCTGCTTGCGTGCGTGGTGAGTAGGCTGTACGGTGGCGCGGATGGAGGCAGCGACTTGTCGATAGTGGGCGTTTGCACGCTGGAGGATGAGAAGGAGGTTACGGACGTGATAGGCCTGGAGAGGGGAGAAGGAAGTGTTGAATGAAGACATCACAAAGTGATAAGGATCGGAGGTTCCTGTTATGGACGTGGGTGAAAGAGATGTATGAGAACAAATGAGCAGGGCGTATATGTCGTAACACGCACGGCGTGTATATTGGAGGGAAACGAAGAGTCCGAAGGGAAAGAGAAGGATGTGACAAATGTGCACTACTGCTTTGTCCAGAGGCATGGGCCATGATTATATCGAAATGACACTTGGACCCACAAACCTCATCAGGACCATCCAAAGGATCTGAAAAGACAAAGAGACTCGTCCAAACCGAGACATAACAGCACATGGTCGCCGTCAGAACAAGGAACACCCCTTGTACTTTTTTTGTTTTCCATTTCCTTTCTCGTCTTCTTTTGTTCTTCGCGTCCACAACACGTGATCTCAAGCGC
>CEMJ01392399.1:0-22542 GCA_900068955.1 Clitocybe nebularis | reverse complement strand
TTCTTGCCAGTGATTTTTGCTTTCAAGCGCTAAGTACGAGATCGCTCGAGCCAATCTATATTACGAGACCTTATTGAAGAATGGCATCGCTGGCACACAAAATCGGTACACATGCTCTCCTCTGATAGACAAAAAGGCGAAATCTGACGCGGCTCCTGGCAACTGGCAGGGTCCCTGCTATTCTGTCCTACTTGTGGAACTTTGTTATCACTCCCACAGGACGGCGAGACGACGGTGACGTGCGAACAGTGCGGGCACATTGAACCTGCGAGCTGTATGTTCCCGATCGTCATACCATTTTTAGTACACACACTGATGATCGAGCAGCGTACGAAAATATAACGATAACTACCCAATCACACCCAGACGCATTCCCGAGCGCGCTGCGGCAGAAACGCAAGACGCAGACGAAGCTACACGAACAAGGGGACCAGGGAACATTGGTAGGCGTGTGTATGACTTGTCTTGTTGATATATTCTCACACTTGCGACGTGGAGGTTTCTGAAAAATGCCCAGCATGTGGAACATTGAAAGCATATTCGAAAGAGTTGCAGGTAAGGAGAAGACAGCGCAGCACCCATGGGGTATATTTTTGACAGTTCAACAGCTACGAAGTGCGGATGAAGGGTCGACGATATTCTACACGGTACGTAGACAGATATCTGTACATCCTTCTTCCAAACGCCCAACCTCTCGCATAGTGTGCATCGTGCAAACACGGTTGGCGAGTGAACAACTAGACGTACACGCCTGCAGTACAGAACATGGCGACTACACCGAAGCCTGCGAGGATGCTGGCGGTACCGGCGACTGCGGTCTCGCGAATGGGGATTGTGGATTTTGGGAGACTGTAGGGTAAGAGCATTAGAGTACTGTTAATGGTAGGATAGGAAAGAAATAGACGTGGAAAAGTAGAAGGCGAGAGCGAATGTTGCGGTGAGAAGGAAAAAGGCGATGTAGGGGAGGAGGGCGACGGGGACAATTGGAGAAAATGGGGGTAATGAGAGATGGTGGAGCTGTAAAGGAAATGTCAGGAATCGAGGGACTTGTGGGGGAGGAGAGAGCTACCTTTGCGGCTTGGTATTCCATGGTGGTGGTGTGCTGACGTATGAATGAGACAAACACGTGTCATCAGCAACTAGAAAAAGGCTGCGATTTTGACGGTAACCCAGTCACGACCTTTTTACGCCCTTCCCACTACTTTCTGTCAAATACTTCTCACATACACACAATGTCGGCTGCACAAAAAATTCAACAGCACCCCGTCGTCGTTCAGGTCCAGCAACGCGCTACCCACTATGTAGCTCAGCTTGACAAGGAGGTTCGTTATCTCCAAATTCCAGACGCCAAGCCTCCAACTAACTCTATCCGCAGCTCACAAAGTACCCTGTTCTCAACAACCTTGAAGCCCGTACCCAAGTTCCCAAGACATACACCGTTCTTGGTGGATTCATTCTTGTGGCCATTCTCCATACGTTCAACCCCCTCGCCGCACCCGTTTCGAACCTCGTTGGTTGGGCCCTTCCCGCGTATCTATCGTTCAAGGCCATCGAATCCCCTTCTCCCCATGACGATGTTCAGTGGCTTACATATTGGGTTGTCTTTGGCTTCTTCAACTTCGTCGAAAGCTTTGCACTCCGTCTTGTCCTCTACTACATTCCCTGGTATTTCGTCTTCAAGACAGTCTTCATTGTCTGGCTCCAGCTCCCCGCCTTCCGTGTATGTTTTTCTCTCCCTTTTTCTTCTATTCAATCCGCCTGCCACTTTTCGTGTTTCCAAGTTACAAATATTTTCCCACTAATTTCCTTTTTCGTCATCCTTCCCTTTATTTACCCGTCGTCACAACGGCATTCTTTATATCCCCTTTGATTCATCGCCTCTATCTCTCCCTCACTCATCTCACCTCTTCGCCACAGGGAGCCCAAATAACCTATCTCAATGTCCTCAAGCCTGTGCTCACAAATATCTCGTCTCAAACCCGTGCCGTCGCACAGACTACCAGCACTACCACCGAAAATCCCAGCCACAATGAGTGATCAAGCAGCGGAAGTAGCAGCCCCAGAATGCGTGCCTCGTCCACCTAGGCACGTGCGATGAGTGAGTGTGATTTGAATTTCGGAGGCGCACCAGGTGCCGCAGTTGGATGGATGGAGCAAGATGGTATTCTATTTCATTGACATAGCTATCTCTTCCTGTTTCTCTCCTACTCGCCTCCTTTTCTCCGTCGTTTTTACCCGTTCTCTCTATGCCTGTGTCTGCTTTTTCTTATGCCCTCTTTCCGCTTGTTGGTTGATCCCCCTTCTCTTATTCTACGTCACCTACCCTACTCAATGTGTGCATCGCTGTATCGGTGTTCGTTTTCGCTCTGGTCAATGATAGAACACTTCGTTTATTTCACTGCACCCGTTTTATTTGTTAGTTCATCGAAACAAAATCTTTCGTCACTTAACATGACGATAGCCTTCATAGAGAGATGTCCAAATTATAACCTTTGAACAGTGTATTTATAAGTGATGTGTGGTCAATATCCGAGACCTCGATCACAACGGAGGCCTATCTTCAATAATTCAACGCCTACATATCCCATACACCAACCCACCCGGTTACCGGCGCTGACCTCCAAGCGGCATTCAACCCCTGCTTAACCCTGAATACATTTTTCTCACTTCAGACTCCTCGACAGTCCTCAACTCGAACAAACGCTAGAATTTTTACACAATATGCGTTGAGCCAGATTCAGGGTGTAGTGAGCCAGGTCTCTTATAGCATTTTCTCATCTCCAGCGCGACGACTGTCTCTATCGCAACTCAGGGCGAGGTTTTCTCCTGTCATTCGACCATCAGCCCTTCACGAACACATCATTCCAGATCATTCCCTGCCCTTCTAAAATGAATGATGTCTTCAAACCGGTTAACCAACTTTGTCTTCCTGGGCTGGTCTCGCCTATTATCATCTTACAGGTTCCATTGCACCTTTCGGCAGGGACTCTATCATATTGCTTCAAATGGTAAAGCTAAAACTGTGCATCTATCAACAGGCTGCGCGAAGTAACTTATAAGATTTCCGCAAGGAGAAAAACTCTAAAACTCGATAAGAATCTCTGTGCATCTGCGTATGAACTACCCCTCGCGAAGATAAAAACGAAGGAACAAGAGAGGGCCCTTTTTCTTCCCGTATGCTATCACACGCAAGGCAGCCACCCTCCATAAGTTTCACCACTCACAAGTAAAAGCCTTGCAATCATGCAACATGACAACGGTACTTTCCATAATGGGACCGTATACAACATTGACAGTAGTTTACCGGGTCACTGAAGTCCCGTATTCGCATAAACCCAGACGTCCATCTCCACTTCTCGACGCCAGCGCCGGGGGAAAATGAAACGCAGGATGGAGAAAAGGAAAAGTTATTAATGAAGTCAGGGTAGTTGTTCAAAGGTTCATCTACATCAGAGCCTTCCCTGCTCTGGGCGTTTGAAGCATTTAGATATTCGCAGCCACCCTATGAGCGATAGACCTCGATGGGATTCTGTCTTGATCAACAAAGAAAGTGTCGATGGAGTAGGTGTGTCTTGCCCGTGTCGGGAAAGGACGTGTTTAAAAAAATTACACAGGGTCGCGTAGCCGATTTTCAGCTTACTATAGACAGATGGCTTTGAGTAATGTGTCAATCTCCTAAGTCTCGGGGAGAGTGCCGTGGTGCCATCGCCACAACGCATACGATACCACGATTTGGCGTCTATTTTAACGCCACCAGCACATTGCGATGAAACGCGTTTCTGTATTGAATTACTCGCCGTTCAAGGGTCGTCCCGAATGGTTCGGTATCGAAAGCATCTCGACAAAAGCTGAGAAGGGGTGACTGGATGCTGAGTAGCGGACCAAAGAAATTAACGACTCGAGGACGGACCGGTTAACTCCGTCATGCACTGGAGCGGTCCCCAAACTACTCGAGACAACACTTTACTCCATTTACGGTGTCCAGCTCTAAGGTAACTAGGACCCCAGGGTCCTCCGAGTCCGGAAACACGCGTACTTGTGAATAGGGAATGGTTCCAGGTGACTCCTTATGACTATGGGAACTCACCCATTCCCTGAAGTTTGAATTCTGGGTTTTCGAGCACTTGCTTCCAAGCTTGCGACGCCTGATCATGATCACGACATTCCCAAATAAGTGCCTGACATGGAAGCCTTATCGGTCGTTTATGATCAGGCTCATTCAAAATATCATGCTATCCGAGTCATATGTCACTATTTGCAAGCCCAGGAAACCTGGGTCATTTAGCAGCTGAACGAGCTCGGCAATAAGACCCCAATACTAGTTTGGCTACTCCAATTGATCTGACCCCGATTCTTCCGCGATGCCGTACGTTACGGTTTAACTCTAAGCTGTTCGGGGATCAGGTGGTCTCGAAAAGCTTTATCAAGACGACTTCTCCAAATTCAACTATCGCTCTTTTCCTCCTGGCGGTCCCTACCTTGATACCCTACCCTGAGTATGTCCGATACCGTAGAGAAAGACTACCGCGACGCTGGTAGCTCCACTAGTGAGGATGGTTTTAGCCATCATGTCTTTCAACCACCACAGGGAATCAAGGGTGTATACTGTCACCCCCTTACACAGGTCCCCATTTTCGCTCCTGACTCCAGGACTAAAGCTTACATATTCTTAGGTTACAATGCTTGGCTTTGTCTGCTTCATGTGCCCAGGCAAGGTTTCTCACGAAGAGTAGTTACCATCGTGAACTTGACAACGCATTCACACAGGCTTGTTTAACGCGTTAAATGGACTGGGAGCCGGGGGTCAAGTTGATTCTACGACCAGTGCCAATGCTAACACCGCTCTTTACTCAACGTTTGCCGTGGGAGCCTTCTTTTCGGGGTGAGTAAATAGACTCCAATCTTATCTATCCATTTTGTCATCTCAAGCTCGTTGTACAGGTCTGTTACAAATAAAATTGGAGCTCGACCTACTCTCTTACTAGGGAGCTTTGGGTATGCTCTCTATATTGGCTCATTCCTGTACGATAATTCTTTTGCCGTATGTCATCTAAACGCTGTTTACAATCTGCTGCAGGGCGATGAATATCCACCCTCATGCTGGGGGCTTTGTTATCGCTGCCGGAGCGGTACTGGGTATATGTGCTGGACTCCTATGGACCGCCCAGGGGTCCTTGATGCTCTCGTACCCCACTGAGAGTCAAAAGGGGAAATTCATCGGGGTATTCTGGGCTATATTTAATCTCGGCGCTGTTGTTGGCGCCTCAGTGTCCTTGGGCCAAAATTTCCACTCCAAGGCAAGTCGATAAAATTCCGGCTTTACGGCACAATGAAATTTCTGATACTGTACTCGTATATAGGCAAATTCTGGTAAGTTGAATGTCCCATTTGAACTAGTGTATATCACTTAAGATCTATCGTATTAGTTGGGAATGGCACATATGTATGTACATCTTTATATTTCTACGCCCCGTCGTTGACAAGGGGCTTCGACAGATCGGCTTCCTTGTCCTGACCCTCATCGGCGTTACAATCCCTTTGATGATGGTCGACCCAAATAAGATGATTCGCACCGACGGGACCAAGGTCACAACTCCTCGACACCCTTCTTGGAAAGTCGAGATCTACGGGCTATGGGTTACTCTAAAAACCGACCCAATGATACTCCTTCTTTTCCCTATGTTTTTCGCTTCAAACTGGTTCTACACATGGCGTAAGCATATTTTCTCCAACTCTGTCCCGATGAAATAATTCAGTCCGTGTAGAATTTAACGAGTATAATAACGCCCTGTTTAACATCCGTGCGCGGTCATTAAATAATCTGGTTTACTGGGTGGCCCAAATAATTGGTTCCATTTCGATTGGCTTTCTCCTCGACCAACAGGGTATCACTCGTCGGACCCGTGCATTTTTGGGATGGGCGATCCTTCTAGGAATGGTCTTCGCAGTTCACCTATGGGCGTATTTCTACCAGAAGTACGTCATTGCTCAGCATGGCCAGTGCATCAACTAATATAGCTACCTCCGAAAAGAGACTACACGCGGGAGTCAACTCCCCCCGATGCCGAAAAAATGGACATCTTTGATCACGGTTATGTGGCGAAAATGTGGTTATACATCTTCTGTGGCCTACTCGATTCGATGTGGCAGACAACAGCGTACTGGATCATGGGAGCAATGTCCAACGACCCCGCTAAACTTGCGTACTTCACTGGATTCTGTAAGTCAAAATCATTCTCACTATGAAACGTGGCAATAACAAAAAAGTACAGACAAGTCCTTCCAATCTGCTGGTGGGGCAGGCGTCTGGCGCGCGGACGCAGCCAAGGTTCCGTGAGTGTTGCCCCCAATACTTACAGCCTGCGGCCCTTTTCTGACTAATTTCAGTTTTATGAATGTCTTCATCTCAACTTGGGCGCTACTTGTTGGAGGTCTTATATCTGCATTGCCTATGATCTACATCCGTGTCAAAGACCACACTGAGTATTTTGAAGAAGCTCTGTAAGCGGTCAATTCATTGGTAGACTGACACGTATTTATGGGCTTTTCTAGTGCCAGAATGGACGATTTTGGTCACGTTCATGCGACGTCTCGCAGGCTGGATGTTGAAAAACCCGAAATGTACCGTGGACGATCAGAGTACCGCCAGCGATGATTGAAGCACAAAGCAATAGGTGTATTTGTTGGAATCCATATAATAATGTCGATATCTATGGCGGGTGTATGATATATGATGTCACTGTATGTACGCTATTTATTATTGCCACAACAGTTTCGGTCCATCAGGAAGACAAGGTCATAAACAAAATGGTCCGAGGGCAAGATCGATCACGTTATGAAAGTGACTACGCGATATCATCCAGGTTGACACGAGAAGGTTCGGTGATGCGTGCAGGTACACGCTGTGAAGACCCCATCCGGGGTGTTATGTGTGATTTTACAGAACGATCGGCATGGCCAAAGCATGATGGTTGCAGATTGTGAATGGTTTCATCCACACATTCTAAGCACGTTGGACAACGAGCATCAGGTGGGGTCGTCGTGTTTTCCACGAGGAAATGAGAAAGCAGAATGGAACTGAAGGAAAATGAGAACAGTCATCAGGGGGGAACACGATGTGTCTGGTCATGTGAGGGTAGGGCACACGGCAGGATCATAATGTTGGTATGTCGAGAATAGATCAGCGTGACTGGGGTATAGGGTGTCCATCTGGTTGATCCTCACGTCGATTTGATCGGGGTCGAAGGTCCTCGTGTGATAAAGTTGTGTCTAAATTCGTGGGACTTCTGTTCGTCAAAGTCGGGCCCGCCAGAACATTCCGACTCGCCCCATATTGATTAAGTCGCGTGCTTCCGTTTTGCCCATGATGTTGCATGGTATGCTGCAAAGAATTCCATACCTCGAGACCTTGTCACCTCGCGAGGCGAAGTTCTCTCCCCACACACTTGGCATGGTTAGGGCCGGGCATTTTATTGTGTCTTGATGGCGATTGGCGATTGGGCGCGGGTGACTTAATATGCATCCCATTATTATGGCTGGCTACAATATTCAACGCCACCTGCTTGTATAGGTCTTGCGCCAGGAACCGAGGGTTCATACATGTCGGTGTCGTCGGTGTTGGCAGAGGCTGGACAGAGAAGAATGGAAACATTCCGAGATGGAAGTGGAGATGCAAGAAGGTTTTTCCAACTCCGCGAAAATGACGACCATGTGGTTCTTGCTCAGTTCTGTCTACTTTTGCAATCTGTTCACTGGCCACCCTGCACGAGATTCTAAATAGCATTGGACACTGGACGACTTAGCCCCGAGTTTCATGTGTCAGGAAAGCCGAGGTCATTGTCCATATGATACTGTGTATCTCCATCTTCCCAAATCCCTTGATAAGTGGCGAACTCATGTGCGTCAGATGGCTTCAGATGGCCCACCAACATCCGTGGGACTTTTGATTGGATTCTACTTATATCGGCCCGTAGGCAATGGCATTCTATGCCCGCTTGTTGCCTAACTGCCTGGTCCTCCTGAACGCTGTTTACAATGGCTGACGTTATTGACAAAGAGAAAGGCTACAACAGTGGAAGCAGTGAGAATGAATCACAGCACGTTTTTGAACGGCCTGCTGGGGTGAAGGGTCTTTACTATCACCCCCTTACCCAGGTATTTTCCGGCTCCACTTATAGTTTTGCAATCATCCTGTCTAATCACTCTCTTCTTGCAGGTATGCCTCCTCGGTTTCGTGTGTTTCATGTGCCCAGGTCGATTTGCCTTCTTCTGCATTTATTTTTTCAAGAGGTCTGATTTCTGTTATATAGGCCTTTTCAATGCCTTGAATGGCCTTGGTGGCGGAGGCCAAGTTGATAATACAACAGGGGCGAATTCTAATGCCGCTTTGTACTCCACGTTTGCAGCTTCGGCATTCTTCGCTGGGTGTGTTCTTTTTTCTTTCTGGCAGGCAGCGTACTTTAGCTAACCCCTCACCATGTAGATCAATCAATAACAAACTTGGTGCCCGTCTGACCCTTCTGCTGGGAACGACAGGATATGCACTGTATATCGGATCCTATCTGTAAGTTTGGATCTTCATTCTTCATGGACCTCCCCTAAATCTCCTGGGATAGCGCCATGAATATTCACCCTAATGCAGGAGGCTTCGTCATTGCAGCTGGTGCAATCCTCGGCATCTGTGCAGGTCTCCTGTGGACTGCGCAGGGATCGCTCATGATGGCTTACCCAACAGAAGGTCAAAAGGGCAAATATATCGGTGTTTTCTGGTCGATCTTCAACCTGGGTGGTGTAGTCGGAGCGTCTGTGGCACTGGGTCAGAATTTTCACTCAACGGTACGTGGGATCGTAGAAAAATGTTTGAATATGAAACTGAACAACTACTCAGGCTAACTCTGGTGAGTTCTGCTCAGTACATCAATATACATCGCAAATAGTAAAACCTTTTTGTGGAATACAGTGGGCAATGGCACCTACGTACGTTTCTTTTTTGAATCTCGGATTGCAGCTCACCCTCTTCCAGATTGGGTTCCTCGTACTCACAATCATTGGCGTCACGATTCCACTTATCATGGCTGATCCAAATAAGATGATCCGTACTGATGGAACAAAGGTGACAACTCCTCGCCACCCCTCTTGGAAGACAGAGACTATTGGTCTCTGGTATGCGCTAAAGAATGACCCGATGATCATAATGTTGTTCCCCATGTTCTTTGCCTCTAACTGGTTCTATACATGGCGTTAGTAATATTTTCTTTTCGCGTCATTATGACTGTCCTGATTGTCAAAATAGAGTTCAACGACTACAACGGAGCGCTCTTCAATATCCGCGCTCGTGCCTTGAACAACCTTGTGTACTGGATTGCTCAGATTGTTGGATCCCTTTCCATTGGGTTCCTTCTCGACCAGAAAAATCTTAGCCGCCGTGTCCGCGCATTCTCAGGATGGATAGTCCTCGTCCTTTTTGTCTTCTTCGTCCACATCTGGGCATACTTTTACCAAAAGTAATGTGATTTGCCCACCCCCCCAAACCCACGCCCTAATCGTATCATCATCATAGGGAATACACACGTGCAGACGTGCCGATTGAAGAAGAACGGATGGATATTTTCGATTCTGGATATGCTGGGAAGATATTCCTTTATATTTTCTGCGGTGTCCTTGATGCCATGTGGCAGACGACTGCGTACTGGATCATGGGATCCATGTCTAATGACCCTGCCAAGCTGGCTCATTTCGCTGGTTTCTGTAAGTGTATTCACCTTGCCCTCTCACATACCTAACTATCTTTCCTTGACCAATGTAGACAAGTCTATTCAATCTGCTGGTGCCGCCGGCGTATGGCGTGCAGATGCTGTCAAACTTCCGTGAGTAACTTATCTAATTTATAACCAGTCCATACAAAAATACTCCTTCATCACAGATTCATGAACATATTCATTTCCACGTGGGCCCTTCTCGTGGGAGGCCTCTTCTTTGCTCTTCCTATGATCCACCTTCGTGTCAAAAATCATACAGATATTCAAGACGAAACTTTGTACGTAAACCGCCCATTGTTCCTCTTTTTTACTGTGTCGTTCTGACAGTCCTCGAATGCAGGGCACGGATGGACGATTCAGGGAGGATTTTGCCTGCAGAAGCTGTAGCGACAGAGAAACTTTGAACAGTTTTACTTTAATTCAGGAGCGTATGGCTTCCCCTTTGACGATGATTCATTACGTCACCCTATTTTACGTCCTACAAACGGTTTTATGAATCAAATCATCATGAATGATATCGTCCCAATGTCAAATTTAACGCAAGGTAGGGTAGGTTCCCTAGTCACCCGCCCAGATATCGGCGCACCATCTGTCCAGGCACTAAGCAAAAACTTGACACATCTCAGGGTTAGAGAGAATTACTTGAGTGCAGAATTTGAAGCCAAGATAGAGAGCAAGAGGCTTTTGTAGGCTTGTTGATTCACCGTAAGCTTTCCATTATCGACGAGGCATGGGTGCGGCTGCGTTATAATTGTTCCCCGGCGTGTGTATGTAAATGAAATGAGTGTGGTGTAGTTGAGGACACAACGTGTCACGGAGTTGAAACTCGAAATTGATATACAATTTGGTGGGGAATTAGACACATCTGTATATCTACCACGTCCACCACTACCATCTCCACCATCCCACCACCAACCATGTCTAGGCAGGACAGAGCTACGACAGAGAGGTTTACTAAAACCTTACGCGAACTTGTCAAAAAACCAGAGAACAAAGTCTGTGCTGACTGTAAGAGGAACGGTTCGTATTATTGCTGAACACGTTACACTCCTTGCTCAAGCTCATCACATTCCATCTAGATCCACGATGGGCGTCATGGAATATGTAAGAATAATAGTTCCAAACTAAATGACCGGATAATCAGACGGCTCTTAGTGGTGTATTTCTCTGCATTCGTTGCTCTGGTATCCATCGAGGGATGGGGACACATATCAGTAAAGTAAAATCCGTCGATCTTGACGTCTGGACCCCAGAACAGATGGAGGTATGTCGCCGATGTTTTCCATGCGACGATCGGCACTCAGTCTCTTGACAGTCTATTCAGAAGTGGGGAAATTATCTTGCGAACCTATACTGGGAGGCACATCTGAAGCCAGGGCACGTCCCTCCTGAACAGTATGTAAAGGTGTTTTTGCTAGTAAAAACCTAGCCCCCCAACCATGCACCATATAGTAAAATGGAATCTTTCATTCGATCGAAATATGAGTCACGGCGATGGGCGCTGGATGGGCCCCCTCCGTTGGACCCATCCACTCTCGACAATGGTTCTGTATCAACGCCATCGCAGCAACAGCAACAGCAACAACCACCCCCACCAGTCAGCACATCTCGACCTACACACGCACCTAATAATAGTCTCTCTGGTCGAACATCTACTACAGCCCGTCAATCCCAACCCCACCAACTCATCTCGGCTAACTATACCAATTCTCAGCGCCAGCCAAACGCCAATCTCACCACTCGAGGTGCTCCCTCTGCTGTTGCTCGCGTGTCCACTCCCCCTCCTCAAGAACCCAAAGCACCTGCGAATGACCTGTTTTCACTTGACTTCCACGCCCCTCCTGTCGCCCCTTTCAACGATTCTGCATCTCAGCCTCAGCCAAAGAAAGACGTCAAACAAGATATCCTTTCTCTCTTCTCGTCACCACCTGTAGCGACCACTGCTGCACCAACTGCATTCGGTCAGTGGAGTCAAGCCTCGGCATGGGGAAATGTCCAGCCTCAGCCCCAGCAGCCCCAGCAACAACAGATACAAACTCAGCCTCCTACCAGTATGATGGGCTCCACGAGATGGGGGGCTAGTTCTGGTTGGACTGCTCCAACAGCAGTAGTTCCGCCTGCTCAAGGCAACATCTGGGGATCTACTGAAACCACGCCTGGATACCTGCAGCAGGCCCAACAGCAGACGAACCCTTTCAACACCAATGTATGGAGTTCGGCAACACCAGCGGCTACGTCAGGCAACGACCTGTTTAGCACACCTTTTTCAGCAGGAGCAGGTGTACAAAAGAAGGATGATGTGTTTGGAGATCTCTGGGGTTTCAAGTAGTGGGAGCTGTCATAGTGTTTCACTTGTACCTGGGTGTGTCGCTGGTTGCTAGGCTACGCCTTTTTTTTTCAAAATGATGTTACACGACACCCAAGCTGAATTTGAACTTTGTGTATAGAAGACTATAGAATTCCTCGATACCTAAGTTTTGTGAAGGCCGTGCCGACTCACTTCCTCCGATGCCGTATAGGGTTGTACAACTAGCCAAACGCTAACTAATGATAACTCAACCCAAGATCCTGGACAAATAACTGTAAGAAAGACAGAGAGATCAAGTCAGAAACAAATCCCCCTACCTTTTCGATCAACTTCCTAGCGATGGGATGGAACTCCCCCTTCGCTTTGTTAAATATAGTCACGGCCAGGTTTCTGTCAACCTTGGCTACTGCCCTGAAAATGGGCCTGCAGAACTTCATTCGACCCTTAATGATACCTGTACCATCATCGCCAATGATCCATTTTGCTGCCTCGCCTGCGGAGGCTTTGGCAGAAGGGGACGCAGGATCTTTCATCGCCACCTCGTAGAAACGAAGGCGAAGTTCAGCGTTGGATGTCGCAGAAAGGTGATATACGACACCCAAGTGAGTTACATGTTCCAGAGGGAGTTGGGGAAATGATTGAAGGCGCTCCAGGAATGCAGCTATAGAGAAAGATATATTGCTTTAATCCAAAGGACATTATGGATCCTTTTTTGGCTTACTGATTTGGTTGGAATCAAAATCTTTCAAGTCTGATTCGTCAAAGTTCAATTTGGAAACATCTGTAGAGCGAGCGGCATCCCATCGCTCCGCAAGGTCATAGGCTTGCTTTGCCAAACTCATGTCATACGACATCTCAACAGGAAGTTTAAGGCCTTCTCCATACAACCAAGCCTAGGGACAACAAACTAAGGGTTAACGAAGAAAGTATTTATGATTATCACTCACATCCCAATCGACACTGTCCAAAGCCTCTATCTTATCCGGACTCCCGCGTGTCTCGAAATAGCCATATAGGTGAGATTTCCATTCCTGAGTAGTAATGCTTTTTCCCATAAAGGTATTAACATAATCCTTCACATATGGCAAAAACACATGCAACCCTCCCAGTTTCATTTCTGGTGATTGATTGAGTTAATCCTCGAGCTAAAACGTTTTGGGGGAGGGATGGCGCACCCAGATGGAGAATAAAATTAGCACCCTTTTCATATGGGATGCTGCTGTACGCATCGTCAGGGTCTTCCCCTGGCTCAAATTCGATTACTAGTCTCTGGTACTTTGGTCGATCCTGATACTGTCCTAACGAATCGTACAATGCTTTTGACCCGATAACATACGAGAATCCACGGTGGGCTGGGGTATAAAGGACCTCCTGCAGCACACGTTCAATGTAAGTAGTCCAGCCTTCGTTGAGCCAGAAGTGGGATGCCTCTGCGTGTCTGATGAAGGGGCGGTGAGGATAGCCCGTGTAAGACACATGAAGGGTCTTACGTTACGCCGTTTCCAAACCAGGAGTGAGTCAACTCATGCACGACTACATCGACTAAAGAGCGATCTCCTGTGACGAGAGCTGAGAGTGATATGATAGTTAGGGTTGGTACTGAACGAGGATAGCAGGGCTTTGGACTTACTCGGTGTCAAGAATGACAGGCAGGCATTTTCCTATCAAGTAATGTATGAAATCACAAACGAGAACCACATATAATGTATACTGACCATGCCCCCATATGGAAAGGAAGGAGGGAGGACAAGCAGATCGTAAACCCCGAACCGATAAGGCGTCACAATCTTTTCCTCCGCGGCTAGGAATCTGTGAGTTGTTCATTACTCAATCCAAAATGAAGGCGGGGGACTAAGCGCACCTAGCAGTATCCTCGCTGAATTCCCAATAGGCTTTTTCGATAAGCTCAGGTTCGGCCCAGATGCCACATTTCCACTGTTTGTCTTCGTATTGTGGGAAAGGGCGATATCGGACGTTTCCTGCTGCAATAGCAAGGAGATATGAAGGGATGGGGATAGGCTGCAGGATTGATATCTGTGTTAATTCACAGGGTGTACACCACTGGCAATGGCTAACCTGATCATAGGTATAAGTAACTAGATCTTTCCCGATCTCTTTATCATCATGTGCTGGCCCATCGGAAGGCGGGAATATGCGGATTGCGGAGAGAAGGACGGGTAGGATTGAAGTCACTTTTGCAGAGTATTTCTATGATGGTAAAGGTGAACAATGAAGACTGGGGATTGAAGAGGGTTGCTAACGATCTTCGCCGAAGGGCTATCTTTGACATTAATTAACGACTATTTCGGTTGGACCTTGAGCTTCTCAGCCTACCTTGCAGGGGGGCAATGGCGCGAGCATAGATAGGTTGGCACTGGCTAAATAAGTATGGGAATTGTTTTCCCTGGGTTTGTCTGTATCATTATGTGCTTGAGTCTCGATAATATAGATACAGAAGAACTACAAACTCTTTGCTAAGCCACTGGAGAGCAGCGCAATCTTTTGTGGTCTTGTATGTCACTTTGACATCAATATATTCACCCGCTTTCAATCCAGATGGCAGTTCAACTTCAAGGGCGGAGCCCATGACTTCGTGTTTTTCTCCCACAATAAACTACGAAGTTTGAATAAGTGAAACTTCGAGTTGTTTGGTGGTCGGCATGGAAAGATGCTCACTAGAACGGATTCTCCGGCGATCTGAGTATCACTAATGTCTAAATCCGCTGTGTCGAAGCTGAAACAGGTACCGTGAGTCAAAGCGCGGGATAGTGCAAGCAGACTCACATAACCTTCCTCACACCATCCTCTTTGATGAGAAGATGATGAAGAGCAGAACCTACGATGATCTGAGCATCAAAATCGAGAGTCCAGTCGAGCGAAAGATGTTCTGAAGATATCTGGAGATAGTTTGATTGTGTAGTTGGGTCAGGCATAGTCAAGAAGTGAGAGTAAGCCATAGCTTTCATCGAGTTTAAGCCGGTTCTCACTACTTGAATTACTAGCGGATCTAATCTAATCAGAACCCTAACCCATTGGGCTTCCAGCAATTTTACTGAACGGGGCACGAAATACGGACCAGAGTCAACGAGATGGTTACTCGGAAACCTCTATGGCCGTGTAAGAACCGTGAAACATGCATGCAACGGTTAATAGGGAGCCTTTGCACACAATAGCCAGGACAACGAAAATACATCATTGCAAACTCGAACATTAATTGAATATTTATTCATATCCACGTGATACGGAAGCTATTTGAATTTGCACCCTGATTTCACTTGCTCAGTGGCCGGGACCACGACGTGTGCCTTGTATTTCTCGGGCATTGTTCCTTTTGGGATTCTGTATTGTGCAGTGGCCATAGACTTTGTATTGTATAGAAAAGAGGTTTACTGAATCTAATCAGAGGGATGTTCCAATGTTTGGACGTGTGACACTGACAAGCGACTTGCGCTTGAAACGGGCGTTGCATTGATTTCTTACCTTTACCACTGGCACAAGTTGTCCATGCCGCTCCCTGACAATGATATCCTCCCTCTCGTCCCTTCTACTCTCCCAGGCGATTCAACTCTCGCAAAACCAAAGCAGGCCATGATCGTTCGGATGTCAGCAGAGACTTTGGAGGCTCTTCAGGCCTCTCCCAGGCCAAAACTCGAATTTCTTTTCGGTGCCAGCCCAGTGCGTCTTATTCTCTATCTGTGGAATGCCCTTTCTAATTATCAGTCTAGGGAATATGTATCGCTGATACCTTCTTCCCCATGCGCCCATTAAAGGAGGATACGCCACATGAGCTCTATCTGCGGGCATCAATCGCGGGAAAACCAAAGGCTCCATTGAAGCTATTTGCCAACGTCGCTGGGAAATTCACAGTCGAGCGTGAGCTCACTGATAATGTTGGGGGCAAGGTTCGCGAGAAAACCATCGATGCCAACAAACAGCGGGATCGTAAAACTAAATTTATCGATACGCCGCCTGACATTCCCCCTGCCCATCCTAGAAAGCGGAAAGAACCTGCTACCTCGTCTATGTTTAGGAATCCCGTTCGCGCATCAGATGTTTCTTCACTCAAAGTTTCTACGTCGGTCGCTGCAGCTCGCATAGCCTCACCCGTTCCTCCAACAAGGTCTACTGCAGATATTGACCTTGAGCTTCGGAAACGTTTTGTGCATTGCATGGCGGTTAGCGAAAGGACACGAGATCAGGCTATAAAACTCGTTGGGGGCGATGATAGCTCTCTACGACGCGACGTGCTTAGTCTCTTGCAAGAGGTCTGTTTGCATGGCTTCCTGTTTACTATGTTTAATACGTTCCAACTCTCAAAATGACTCTTCTAGCTAGCCGAACCTTCCTCTCCTCCAAGGAAAGGCGAAGATGAGTCAGTAAAACTCTGGCGTCTCAAAACAAGGACGTGGCTAGAGGTCCGCCCCTTCGAGTGGGGAAAGATGTCCGATCCCGAGCGTATAGCCATGGCACGAACTGCAAGGCAAAAACTAGGCAGTCTGCGGATACCAGAAAGTGATGCTGCATGGAGCCACGTGAAGTATAGAAAAACAACAGCTATTCCGCTCACCTCCTCATCAAGTGCATCACGATCGAATGCGGGTACGCCCACCCAAGGCGCCAAACAAGACCCCCCGAAACGCGGCGTAACGTCTAAAGAAGCTAAGGAAAAAAAGGCCAAGCCTAAGACTGATCCTAAGGCCGAGATTCAAATGAAAGATGAGAGTGCAAAGCCTGCACCACGGACCAGTGTTGCTAAATCAAAGGAATTGCCGTCTACAGCTACCCTCCCAACTCCCCCAAAATCAGGCACGGCACCCGTCGCTGCCAGGAAGCTCCCTGGGTCTGGGTTTAGAGTGGGAAAATCAACGTCGCAGGACGGGCGTTCTGACGCGGCAGTATCGAGCAGTAATCCAAGTAGGCATTCTGATTCTCGTGCGATGAAGGATAGAATGCCTACCGGCGGGCCATCCACAAGACCTGCACAGGCCGTTTCCCAAATCGCAAATCAAGAGAGGAAAACCCTAACCAGTGCACAACCTCAGCGTATCAAAAAGGTCAAGGAATCAGACGCAGGTGGGGGTACGGATTCAGAGAGAGAGAAGCCGTTGACCGCAGGTATAAGGGAGGCCAGAGATAGGGCTCGAACCAAGGAGAGGGATAGAGAGAGAGAAAGAGAGAGGGGGGGGAAGGAGAGAGGGGGGGAAAGGGAGAGAGGGGTGATGAAAGCTGATGACAAGGATGCTCTCCCCACTCTTAAACGCAAAAAGCCCGTCCGGGATGATGATTATGACACAAACGCCCGTACCGCACCTCCAAAAAAGCGGAAAACAGACAACGGTCCCATCCCAGCTCGACATCACAAAGACGCCCAACTACCACCAAAGCCAGCGTCCGCCAACTCTCCAGCGGGAACAAAGAAAGATCCTGACATACCGCCCCCTCTCCCGCCCTTGCCCAAGATCAAAAAAGACCCTTCATCTTCTACTTCTACACGTCCTCGGGATGGGAAGACATCTCCCCAAGAATCAGCCGCATCCACCTCCTCCCAGTCCACACGCACAACCAGCCGGTCTGATCCCCGGCCTCACGCGGCTCCCAAGCCCCGACGCCGGTCTCCTGTTTACACTTCTTCCGAGGATGAGGGTGAAATTCGCCGACCCCCCAAGAGAGAGGTCCAGGCAACAATGCCTCTTCCAACCCCTCCTATACCCTCGAATCATCCAACTACATATTTACATCGCGACTCCCATCCCCTCCCAGCCGCGGTCGCAGCCTCCCGGCCCCGTATTAGGGAGCGGGAGTCACGCCCCTTGCCAACAGATCGTGCCGCACTGCGGGCTCGATATAGTACATCCTACCTCGAGTACCTGGCAACGTTGCAGAAGCTAGTGCAGCAAAAGGGGAAGCTTGATAGTATGCTCAAGAACGGCGATATTGGGAGCGCGGGGTCTGTCACGGACTCTGATGGAGATGTTGAATTGTTGGATTCGGAGGAGCTCGTGAAGCTCAAGTCGAATCATCAACGTCTGATGAACGAGCTGGAGACTATTCGTACCATGTTCCCTGCAGGCTCCGGATTGGATTGAGAGCGCCTACCTATCGCCTTTCCTCTTAAGGCTTTCGACTGGCCCAGCATAGAGATTGAAATACTTGTACAATCACACTGAAACACCTACTACCTGCTGGACATTGGAGCAACCAATTATAATAATACAGATACATTTCACAAACCAGTCCAGTTCTTGGATGGAACCTCAGTCTATTATCTAATCTGCTGGTCCACATTTATTTCTTGTAAGACTCAAAGGGTTGATGAAGAGCCAATCCAACGGACGCTGGTTTGAATTAGCCATTTTGCGTTGGTGAGAATTAAGGCAGCCAGAATACCAGGCTGCTATGTGTATGGGAACCTTGAGTACCCAGTATGCTAGTAACCAATGCTGATTTCAGCCTGCTTTTGACATAGTAGCATACTATATTTAGTATCTAGCTGTGCTGGTACAGTGCTAGTTGGGTACCGTGCACTACACAATCTGGTTCACTTTCTCTTCGTCAGCCTTCTCCGACCCTGGTCTTTGAGTGGCATCGCCATTGCCTTGGCTACTCTTGTTTTCTGCGGGATGGCCATCAGCCTCGGGTTCGGCATTAGGAGGCAAAGTGACAGTGACGGGTGCGAATCGAAGGCCGCCTGGATCAGCTACCGTGGATTGATGAGGTGTAGCTGAGACATGACTTCCGCCATGAATACGGGTAATTAACAGATTGAAGGCTATTCCAATAGCTTGGACGTCCTGTATATGGATGGTTATTTCAGTCACTTGGAGCGACCAAAATCGGGGCGACTTACAATAGCCCCAAGAATGCCGCTGCTTCCTTCGGTATCAAAAATCCAAGTGAGGCCGTTCGCCGTTGCGGTGATGGTGTATAACAGGCCGGATTCAATAATAATCCTAATGATACGGTGATATTCACTCCGACGCTCACTTGATGGAATAGGGGCATTCATGGCGCCTGGTGTAGAGCCGGGAATGTGTTTGGTGACGCGCCATATCCGAATTATAATGAGCGCTGGGTGAAAGTAAGAAATTTATTATACCATAACAAACACAAAGACTGACAAGTTGTGAGGATATTTAAAAACACTGTGCAAGTCCAGCACGCAAGCACCAGTTGTCGGATAGGTGTTACATGATTTGACTTTGCAGGAAGTAAGGATTGAAAATAAAATATTGATATTGAGAGAACGCCTGCAGCACAGTAGAGGGATAGAGGAAAGCAAATGACACGCCAGCTCCGAGCGTAGACGATCCAACAGCGATAAATGAGAATACCGTCGCCGAGCATTGTTGCCAGGACAATATCGACTGCCTACAAATAGCACAGATAATATCAGCACCATACATAGCCTATAGGATCGAGTAGAAAACATGACACACCGATATGTAGTTCGCCATAGTCCAGAATCTATTTTTGACCTTGTCTGATGCTTGTGCGTAGATTTCATATGTATATAGATTAAACGCAAATGATGTTAGACTGTCTAGCGTTGTGATGATAGCCAGAAGAATCGCGACGACAAGCATGGCTTTGCCGTTGGGAGATGCTAGTCTCCGTCCATTACGGTTGTCTCTGCGCAGCAGAGAACGCAGGCAGAATCCCAAGGTGGTAAGGTAGATTCCATACAATATGCATTCGAGAAACTGTGTGAGGAGGTCTGCTATCGCCATTGCCAGAACGAAGATATGGATTTATCACTGCACGTTCGTGGTTATATAGGTATCTTGACGGCGAAATTAGAGCCCTCCCTGATTGGCGGCCTTAATCAGGGACCACCAAGGGAGATCAGAATGCACTAGAAATGGGTCCTAGAGCTTGAGGGATGAGCTTTGTTTGGGTGATATGGATCTGAAGTATATTGCATGATATCAAACGTAGACCATGACAGAAGAATCATATCCTTGTACCTTGCTACATACTTGATAAGGTTTGTAGGAAGTGCAGCACTTCAGATAGCTGGTGTCAGCGCAAGGTCAGTACTGGGCTGTACTGGGCTGTTGGGAGTGTACGGCAGGTGTTCAACACCAGTGCGAGGTTCGTGCAAGATCCATTTGAATACGCGTTAACACCGGGGCTGCATTTGTTATTTGGAGAGACGCGTAGGCGCACCTACCGGTTCATGGTCATTGATATCAGGCTTTGGATAAAGTGTAGTAGTGAATTTCATGATTTCATTTCACCTTGTTGGCGAATCAGCATCAGAATTTGGTCAACTTGTCAGATGTCAAAGTAAGTCAGTCATTCTATCACAGCCATCTATAGATTTCTGTTGGTCTCAGGCTGATAATCACTTCTTAATACTGTCACGGTAGCTTCACAATTTTATAGCATTCATCCTTAGTGATTTACATAAATGATACACTGGTTTGACACGTCTCAATGAGGGATGAGGGCGTCGGTCGCTTTCTTGTCTAATAGAGTGATATTATTATAAACTCCTTGTTTATCAATAATGCCACAGTGAATTGGATAGCACAACAGGATTACGATTGCCTAGGAGGTAGTTACGGGGGGACTTTGTGTGATTGGCCGTGACCAGAAAGTAACTTGCAGACCTACGGTCACGTGTGAATTGCGTACAAGTTGTAACTCGAGTACTTGAGTACTTATCATTATTATCGTCATGTTGGGTTCTCGACCAGTGCCTCTTGGTATAGATTCACATATTTATCCTTCAAAAACCCCCGCTAGAATGAAGAGCCGTATCGAAAATTCCCATCCTGCAACGATTCATAAGAATGTAAAAGACGCTTTATCGCAGGTTAACCCTGCCACACTGAGTGGGTCTCTCGCCAACTCTTCCAAATCGTTTTCTAACAAATACTTTAGACCCTCAAAAGCTATTTAAAGATCCATCGGCCAGTCAGTTTAAGCCCACGATCGTGACTACGCGTGTCAGGCCGTTGGGAGACAAGACCCCATTCCCGAATCGTACCGAGACGCAGCGTCTACATACACCACTACCATTATCGTTCTTGGGACCAGGAGCCATCCAGGATTTCAATAAAATTCCCGGTACCCTTCTTCGCCCTAGTTCGACTCGAAAACACGTACGCGTCCCGAGGAGTACAAACAAAATTTTTGAGACGCCACTCAACAGCGGAAACTACTGGGACGTCAGCGAAACCAGTATCGTTATGCCTGAGGTGCAAGCCGCCGAGCTGACCGTTGGGGATGATTATGATGAGGTGGAATACATGCCGCCGAATAATTTGAGTACGTGACACTTATTGGAGATCCCCCAATCAAACTAAGTTGTTCTAGACCTGGTGTATCAGCCTCCCTTGGACATCGACTTACCCAACTACAAGGAAGTTGGCGTGATGCTTTCGAAGCTCGCTCATTCATGCCCATATGATAATACCCCAGGAATAGACATCGTTGTTGATGAAGATGATTGTATTGGTGTAATGGCCTGGGACATGCTTGAGCTGCCTGAGCTTGGTGGGTGGCATGTTTGTCAATACCTATATCCTGATAGCATTCTCTTTAGGCAACGAAGACCCATTCGAGTCAACCAAGTCTCTCCAGAGGCTAAATCCGCCAAAATGCGCAACGTCAGCGAAAATAGTGAACTCCGGTATTAGAGCTAGGAGGATTCTTGCCCCGGCGCACACATCACTTATCCGGGCCTCGTCCGTTGTGTCCACGGCGGCTGGGCCTAGCGTTAAGACAAGCAGAGTCATTCCCCCTGGGAAATTTGCCTCGATGACTGGGCCACGAGTGATGCACAAGCCGGGTAGTTCAGGGGCTCATCCATCAAAGGCGAAGCCTGCACCTGGTGGGCGAAGTAGCTCCTTTTCGGCACGCCAGGACTGCGATAAGATAACTCTCAACAAGGCTAGTATGGTAAAACCGGTACGCAAGATTTTGGCGTCGCATACAGATCCCATGAATACGGTCGCTCCTCCAGTATTGGCCATAGCCCACGACCGCGTGTTTGGAGAGAATGCTAGTCGTCGGCCGTTAGCGCCGACCTCTGTATATAGATCGACGACTGCCAGCCGCTCAGTCTGTTTGCTGAAGGCCGTTATCGTGGATGATAATAATAGTGTGGTCATTAGTGCACAGCCTGGTGTTGAGGAATATATGTTTGAGATTTAATTCTCGTTATCTTTAAAGTTTAACTTTGTACACAAATAATTCCAGATGAATTTTACCCAATATTTTAGCATAGTATCTTACAGTATGTGATGATTGTTGATAAAGTTAGTCATAAGATGTTAATCAAAGTATCAAATGTGGATGTCATCTTATTGTATAGTTCTAAATCATGAAAAATTCTTCTGGGAAGCAATACAGAGGGCCTCTATTATTATCTTTACTGCAATTGGAGGGGCACATCTGCAGTTCTCACCACTCATGTAAAACTTAGATAAAGAACCCACATCAAGGGGGTGCCGGCTTGAAAGTCCGACA